>CAAKHG010030779.1:23476-41303 GCA_901007715.1 Dactylopterus volitans | reverse complement strand
TTTTTAAAATTTAAAATTTTTTTTTTTTTTTTTTTTTTTTTTTTTTTTTTTTTTTGTCAAAAGAACGTCATGCAGAACAAACAAGCGTGAGTTACAGAGCAGGCGCATATGGACATCACCTGTGCTGCATAGAGAGAGAGAAGCTCTCCAGCGTCCAGTTTCTATCGTGAACAGCAAATCATGGAACGCATATGTCCCTCTTTTTTTTATCCCTCTTGTGCTCTGGTTATGTGCTGGGGCAAAATAAATCCAGATACTAATAACATTCTTTCGTGACACGAAAATGACCTGCACGTGGAAATTTCACTGACGCGTGTCCCGTGGGTGATGAGCTGGTGATGATGAGTTGGAAACGCAAACAAGCTCCGCTGACGGCGGCCAGTCACCACAAATAAAGTGTTGATGGGACGAACAGAGACAGAGCAGCTCTTGTTTACGTGTGTGCGTTTTATTTTGTCTATTTTTTCTATTTGTTTTTTATTTAAGAAAGAACGGGGACAGTGCATATTGTTCATAGCATTTCCATGTAAATATGCCAGTGGCTAATTTCCATCTTTAGTCCCTGGAGGACGGTTGATGTTGGGTAAAATAACATTTAAAATACAGGAAAGAAAAAACAAAAATGAGACGATAAAAGAACAGTAGTGAGACAGATGAGCAAAAGGCATAAAACCGTGTACACTTGACAGAGCCAGATTTTGGGGGGCCATAAGGTGCTTGAGTGCTTTAGTGTTTAGATGCTAAAGTGCTCGTGTGTGTGTGTGTTGTTACAGAAGCCGCCTTGAGGTTTCCAGGGAAGCTATCGGCCAACGTCCCCAAGCCAACCGCGACAGTGGGGGGAGTCGGCAAATACCACATCTGCGAGAAGTGCGGCAGCAGCATTGTGTAAGTCGCTCACTCGGACAGCCTGGGTGTGTGGATGATTGCAGCAAACACCTGCAGTGAAAACTGTTGCACAACATTGTTGCATACAACAGCGTCCTCTCAACTCTCACCGCTAATCGTACCACGTGCAGATAATTATGTGATCACTCCGGGGCCGAGTGTTGCGACTCTCGAGTGTATTTGCGTTGGATTTGCGGCCAAACATTGCATCCTGTTGGCAGAGGCGTGTGTGCGTGTGTGTGTGTGTCAGCGAGTGTGTGTGTGTGTGTGTGTGTGTGTGTCAGCGAGTGTGTCTGGCGTCTGATGGTGTCCATGTCTCCGCAGCACACAGGCCGTGCGCATCATGGACGACCGCTTCCGCCACCGAGAGTGCTACACTTGCACAGATTGCGGCCTCAACCTAAAAATGAGAGGCCACTTTTGGGTGGGAGACGTGATGTACTGTGAGAAGCACGCCAAACAGAGGTACCAGGGCCCGGGAAGCTCACCCCGATCCACCGTGTCCCCTCACCACTGAGTCCGCCTCCGCCGCGCACTCCCGCCCCGCTCTGGACGCAGAGTGCCGCTTGTCTGCCTGAAGCTCATTGGACTCAGTTACAGACAGAGAATGTGGCATTGAGGTGGACAGATTTTTTTTTTTTTCCTGATCACATTTAACCATACTTTTGCAATATTATGATTCACTTTCTTGCCTTTCTTATAACTGTATGAGAGATGGGGCTCCGTTCTTCATATGGCCCAGCTTCCACGGTCACCTTAGGTTATTCTTAGCTCTAATGATGCACAGCTGCCATGGACTCAAGCCACATCACGCTGTACTGAGGCCGGGTTTAAATAACGTCGACGCTTTAGACAAACTCAACAGGACTGGCTCGCTGACTCTGAAGATTTGGATAATCATTTTATATCTCTTGCCGACAAAAGGGACCAAATCTTGCCTACACTGCATGCCATTTTGATAATGTGTGTGTGTGGGTGCATATACAGTAGATGCATGCCTGCCGTGCATCTGTGTGTGCGCATGTGTGTATGTTTGCATGAAGCAGAGAGAGAATGGAAAAAAAAAGTGGTCCAAGTTGTTACAGACAGAAGAGACTTTTGTAAATTGTGCTGGAGTCAGGCAAAAAGCCTTTGAGTTTTTCTATATTTCTTTTGTAAGCAGAATTTATTAACAGAAATGATGAGGAAAAAAATACATATTTGCAGATTTTTTTTTTTTTTGCTGTTGTGTTGCTTATGAGGGACTATAGATTCATACAATATACAATATATTTTTTGATGTTTTTGTGATTGAGCTGTATTTGAGAATATAGACCATACGGAATGCATAATGGATGCACAGGACATTTAGTGTGAAAGGAATTGATACTAGCCCATTTACAGCAGTACTCGGATACACTATAATGTTCGCATATAATGTGGCACTTAATAAATCGCACAACTTGAAGCTTCTTCAGTGATGTTGTGTTGGAATGATAAGTTACTGCAATAACATCTTCCACATCGACTCTGACGTCGCCACTGTATTTACCAGAAAGTGCCACTTTGTTTTCAACACCTCACAAGGTTCAACGGGAGTTTTCTCTTTGTCTCTGCATCAAACATGTTTCCCCAAACATGAAAACAATCACAATAAATGATTATTTCACTGTCACATGTAAAATAATATGTAGGGGTAAAACCTGTGTTTGAATGAATTGTCTATCAAACCAATCAAACCATGTGGCTGATCTGCCTTTTTGTTTTATTTTTGTAATTTCTTCCCACATTTGCATCAGAGGAACAAAAAAAATCCTAAAGTAATGGGACAGTTTTTAAGTCGGCCGCCGTCACGCTTTCCATTTATGAGCTCCTATAATGTTTCTGCCTTTTAAAATGACCATCTTTCACACCAGCAGATGAACACGGACCACTGCCACTCGTGAATGTCCCACTGCAGTCAAGACGAATACCGGCTCATACAGACGATAAATCCGTGCATACGTATTTGTGCTTTGTCTGATAAGTTCAGTGTACTTCATGGGGTGGTTTTTTTTTTTTTTTTAAAGTTTTGTCTGAGCAGATAAAGTGCAAGTCATTACCTCCAGTCTGCTGGTGTCTCAGGAAGCCCGTTACCACGTCGCTGCGGCTCAGTTGGCACCTGTCGGTTCCTACATGTCAAAACATGAAAATCGACAATAGCCCAAACTTGAAGAAATTGAAGTGATAACCATGCAGGGCCGCTGGGATGCCTCACCAGCAAGTTCTGCATTGTGTTTGACCTGCTGTTCAAAATGTAATATAAAACGCTGAAGACAACTTTAGCCGAGCCAAATTTACCACAATAAACACGAAAAGCAGTTTTTGGGTTACTGGAGGCAGTAAACCTGCCTCAAGGTCGCCTCCTCATTCACGTGCCTCATGGTACAAGGACTGCAAATACGGGTATACGCATTTAAGCGACACAGAAGGTGCACAAAAGTAGTAATCTTTCAGTTGCTTGCTTCCTTTTTAGATACCTGTTCCTAAAGTCAGACTGCTGAGTCAAGAATTGAGTTACAGGAGTGCCAGTCAGCCAGTGGGGATACACAGGTTCACATACATCCAGTAAGCCTGCAGCATGTTCGGAGCGTGAAATCAAACGGTCTGCCTCTGTTAGAATGTTAATGCTTAATGTGAAGCTGTAAGTATCAAACTGCAGATCAGTGTCGCGTCAGTCCTCGCAAGCACAGGAACACTGGGTTTTACATGCTTTCCAGAACTGTAGCATCTGTAGTTCATGGTATGAGCCACAAGAGGGCAGCATCAATCTAGCTTTAAATGTGTATCTGAAAGTTGATTAGGAACATTAGTTGACTTATATAATATACACCATGTGGACTTTTGCAAGTTATTTTTCTCTCAAAAACACAAACTGTTGACATAAAAGCCTAAATTAAATGCATCTTGAATTTACATCTTAACTGCATCGTGTTTACAAAGTTGACTATAGCACAAACGGGATTCATGTGTGAATGTGCCGGAGTTGTGCGGCACTGCCTGCCCCTTCAATATGCATTACCAAATTACTGATTTCAATTCAACAGCGTAGAAGCGGCATCGTAAAAACACTTTCAACAATAGATCCAATATGTGGATTAAACGCCAGCACTATGGGCTACGCCGCTAACATTAATAATTCTTAATGATAGACTGAGGGATTTAGTGCTGCAAAATATGGCACCACATTATAATTTGATAACCTCATAAATTGTGGTAGCTGTGGGTTTATTGTCCGTATAAACCCTTAATTAGAACCATGCACGCAGGAAATGCCCATAACTGGATTGACTGGGAGGCTGGCTGCGCGGCTGGCGGCCGGGCGGCCTCCTGTGTGATTACGCCACTAGATGTCATGGGAAGATGGTGCATGAGCTCAGCAGCAGACGAGGCCTGGTGTCTGCTTCCTGGCTGGAAGTTTTTGTTTATCCGTTGGCAGAGGCGCTAGCCTGAGCTCAGCCTCGGCGTTCGCCGTCCCATCACACTGAAAATCCTTCATCTCGTTTAGGTTTGTTCGGACGGGTACCCGCGAGGAGCCATTAAAAAAAATTTTAAAAAAAAGGCAGAACCCATTGCGGCGTCCGTCACACATCCCGAATCTTGTGTAACTTCCACCAAATCTCCCCCGAGACATTATCTCAGTTCTAGTTTCTCTGTGTTCCACCTTTCCTACCCGGCGTTCTCCCCTTTCTCCATTCCCCACCTGGAATGGAGTCCAGATGTGGAACAGGGAGAAGGAAAGATTGCTTGCCTGGCTATAAAAAGGGGGCTGTGGGGTACATAGAGAAAATGTTGGAACGACATTAAAGTTTGTCTGGATGCCATTAAGTACAATTTGATGTAATGTGCAGTTTGGGACGTGACATTTTAAATGGAAACTGTGCTCTCCAGATGAGAGAGATTTGGGCTGTGTGGAGTCGGAGGGGGGTGTTGTACTTGAAGCCTTATTTAACAGCTTGGATAAACAGCCCTCTGTTTCATTGCTGAGCAGGCGCCCGTCTAACTTCTTGTGCCTTCTTTCAATAATCATGCTGGCGTTCGGCGCCTTCTCCGGTGTACAGTATCATATACAGAAATAACAAACCTGGGGTCCACTGTGTGGGTCAGAGCACAGTGCGCCATTATACTGCAGGCCATGCTTGCATGACTGAGGTGCCTCCAGTTTGGATAAGTCGGTGACTGCACGTCAAGCCCAGCTGCATAAAGTCCCCTTTCAAACACTTTTCCTGCCTCACCGGCTCATATTTTTGAAAGTCTCTCCATCCTCCCGAAGGCCTCTCGGATATCAAAAAAGTATTTCTAAAACAAAAATCCACCAATTTGAGTATTTTGGGGAGTTTCTGTCCACACGGGCTCACATGCGAGAGCAGGCTTGGATCAAGTGTGATTGTTTGACCGGGAGAAATTTCATTTTTGTATGAGGGATTATTCTCTTAACAAAAGTCTGGGTTTTTGGAATGTGCTATCATTATCTTTAAATCAAAGCATCCGGGTTGCATTGCTGGCGTATCCAGATCTGTCACGCGTTCTTTCTACCTCTGAAGACAAATATTGGCTTGCGAATGACAAAATTCGATTTGTTTTTTCTTTTTTAAATCAGACTTTGGCGACTTAAATGGCAGGTTTGACAGGTTTTTGCTCTGTTATCATTATGCAGTAAATGTTGAGCTCACAATGCAACGCCCACAGCAAAATGGCACATTTCTGTGTGTGGGTGTTTGCTGCTACTACGCCATTTTTACTCCAATGTCCTTGAATGCCGTGCTAATGCTACCAAACAGTTGCCGCCAGCAGCCATGAAGCCAGTCAGCACTGCCGCTTTTAATGCCGGTTTGTCAGAGGTGAAACAACAAATGTGTTTTATGAAGGGCGGCAGGCAGCTCACTTTCACTGCGACAGCAATTGCTCCACCGAGGCCATCGGCGTGTAAACATTCGCAGCTGAGGCATGGAGGGCAGGCCGCCGCGGCCCTCTCGGTGGACACGGGGAGAAAAAAAAGTGGCACAGAGTCGCGCTGCAAAGTTATCACCTACAATGGAGCGGCTCAGTGTGACACCCTATCAAGATCAAACTGTTGTGCGATGCCATAACTCTCTCCACAACAACAATATGTAATTCACTGTAGTGAATCTATGAAAGCCTTGGCTTCCTCTCCCTCCCTGCTGATTGAATGGGGGGGGGGCCTTTGATCTGGTGAAACACACAATACACAAGAGGCCCTCAGCATTCATTCATAACTTTTCATAAAAAAAACTTTTTTCCCCTCCCTTTGCAAGTGCGTGTCGAAATCGAGACCTCCCGGGAGTCTGCTAGACGCAGTCAAATCAAAATCGAATTGAAGGAGAAAAACAATGTGGCGTTTTGCAAAAAAAAAATAAAATAAAATAAAATATGGAGCTGCCATCAGTGACTCTCATAAGAATCAGGATCATCTATGAGAACATATCGCATCTCTTCGCTTGGGCATCTGCTCCACCGGGCTGTGCTCTTGTTTTTTTGCCTTTCTTTTATTCTTTTCTTTTTTTTTTTTTTTAATTTAGCCTCCAATCTGCATCCGGCCGGACTGCGTCATGACGCGCGCAAAGTTAGCTGGGTGGGTTTTGCTTTACGCGCGCTGCATGTGAACCGCTGGTCGGCTGGATGCGCTAGGACCGCGGGGACCAGAGCGCACACGCAGACGGGACGGGCGCACTTCGGGTAGTAGCCCTCAGTGAGTCTGAGTGTGACAGAGACAAGCAGGCAAAACCGCTAGTTTTTTGGGGGGGAATTACACAGGAGTCGATGAAGCGCAGCTCGCTACCCGCTCGAAGTCAGCCCCCACCCCACCCCCGTGTTTGGTTGCGCTGAGCGGGGGAAGTTCTGCGGAGACCTCCGGGATCGGGAGAAACTTTGAGGAAAACTTTTTTTTTTTTTTTTTTTTTTTTAAAAGCAGCGAAACAACTGGCAAAAGCTTTTGACCCCCACTCCCCCCCCACCCCCTACTCAACTCCGTCTTCATACAGATGCGAGCGTATGCGCCTCCGTGGCTCTCATCAACCGCTGGATTAACTTTGAGAGGAGGGATAACGGTCATCGGGACACTCCCAAGAGTCCCGAAAGTGATGGAAATCTTACAGTAATTAATACGCGCCCCCGACTTTTTCTTTTTCCTTTTTTTTTTTTTTTCCTTTTGAGACAGAATGCTGCGCTTGTTTTAGTCGGTGAATACAGCTGGAGAGGACGTGCGTATTCCTGGGATGTGTTAACCGTTCGGGACAAACTGTGCGCCTCGACTGCCATGACATAGCGGGACACCTCCGTGGAAAACCGGCGGCGCGGTTTATTTCTGGGACGAGCGCATGAAGACGCGTGCTCGCATCTGAGCGGAGTATCTTCCAAGTTTTGTCATTCATTCACGAGCCGTGATAACTTGCCCTGTTCTAGTCCTCCTCGCCCGCCCCCCCTGGAAGCTTCATGGTGGAGATATGGGATGACTGGAGGCGGGGGTGCAGCTGAGGTGAGATCCAGCCGAAGGACAATGTTTGCGCCCGGCGTTGGCATCCCTCTGCTGCCGGGACGCGTGGTACTGATGCTGCTCCTGCTGACCGCCTCCGAGCCGATGCTCTCCCAGGCCTGTCGGGGGCTGCTGGTCTCCACGAGCGGCTGCAGCTGCACGGACGAGCGGTCCAAAGCGCACGGCGTCCAGGCCGTCGGCAAAAGGGTCAGCTGCAGCAAGGAGGAGCTGTCTGAACCTCCGGACGCCAGCATGCTCCCCAACAGGACCGTCACTCTGTGAGTCACAACAGCCTGCCAGGTTCATGAGCGAGGCAAAGAGCAGCCGTTGCCATGTCAATATTACAGCCGTGATGATTAGCTGTGTCCTGCTTGAGGATGTGAAGTGACCGATGGCGGCAGGTTCCACAGCTGGAACTGGGAAACCTAACTGGCTGCCGTTACTTCCAGCTTGTATGTTTGTATTGGTTTTGATTCTGCACTTAATTAGTTGCGTGGAAGAGGGTTTCGGTGCTGTGATCAGGCCCACACACACACACACACACACGACTGTGACACCGTGACCTTAGTTTAAACTGTACCGAGGACTCGCTGCAGTAATAAGTCTTGTTAGGTCAAAAGTTTACATCTTGATCTAGTTTATCTCCGCAGAGGAGGCCCAAGCGTCGCCTCTCTGTAAAGCATTACGAGCGGCGAGGGAGCAGGCTGACTGCAGCCGTCATCTGGTCCTGCCTCTTTGACACAACTCTGTCACTTTAAATTTGACTCGGACCCGCTCAGACGCTCGGTCCGGCTCTTCCTCCCTCCGGCACCCCGCGCACACGCTTCAGCTGACTGGGCCTTGCAAAACTTAGAATAAGCAGAAACACATTTTCTATTTCACTTCGAGCAGACTCTCCGAGCGTCACTGGTGGGTCGGCCTCCTCCAATTCCATCCCTCCGTCTCCCGCTGAGGGAAGGCTGCTTAATTTGTGAGAGCTGGACGACACTAAAATGATCCAAAGTCAGATTAGTTTGATATAAACGCTTATTTGTCTCTATTTGGACCCAAGTTGAAAGAGCCACATGCCGGGCCAAAACACACTGTCGTGCATGATGGATGGGCGACTAATCAGTTACACAGTTTTTGGGTGGTGTTTGTGTACGCTCACAAGGAATTCACATGTAATTGCTCCTCCGCTGCTCGACGCAGAATGTCTGGGAACGTCGCTTGTTCTCACAGTTTCTGTCTCTGTACGCGAGCATTTTTAAAAGCACACATGTTGGACTGCCCCACTCAAGCGTGCGGACGAGGTAAAGTAAGGAGATTTATGCCCCAGGAGAGCTAAAGTCAGCCAGCAGTCCATTTATAGGGCCTTATGTTCCTTGCTTAATAAAGGCAGGATTATACATCTGGGGAACACATTGCTGAAAACCAGAGGAAAAACTTTTAAAAAAAATGGCTTGGGTGGCAGTGGTCGAGGTGATTGAAGATAATCTTCCATCCCTGCACCTACTAATTATGGTTGAGTTGTTGTCGTACAGATGTTTAGCACCGTGTGACACTTTGAGGAGGCCGGGCGCAAACTGTTCCGCTCGTAATCCGCCCGGACCGCTCGCCACCTTCTTTACCTTCCCTGTGAAGCGCTGGCTCTCTGAGCTTTCCTGCAGCTTCAGTGAGCTTCCTCCAGTGTCCGTGCTCCTATTATTGTTCATGACATTAGCTCCAGATGTGGAATGTGAGAAGCTGTGTTGATATTCATGTTATTCCTGACATTCCTCAATGCGTCCAGAGACTGGAGACAGTATTCCAGGTGCAGCAGGGGAGCTCTCGGTGCTCCGCATCTCCTCGATCCCTCCTCACATCGGCTGGTCTGAGTGGCGGCCCTGCTGCGCTCTGTGCCGGGGAGGCCTGGCGGAATGCTCTCCTCCATGCTGAGCAGGCGAGGGCTGGAGGACACCAGGCCCGGGGCTTCCGGGGCCGGCTGCTACGTGTAATGCACAACAGCTGGCCCCTGTGAACATTCCAGCTGAGGCCCCTCAGCCTCATGGGAAATCCCAAAGGGGATTTGTTTATTAAAACTATTAGTTGGTTGTTTGTTGCTCCTGCCAGCCACAAAGGAGCAACCAGTCGCCCCAATATTATCACCTCCTGCGATGGTTTGACAGTGCCTGCGCCTCACACTCATTACATTACCGTGTGTCAGATTTTACATTCCGCCTTTCCTGTAACTCACACTTATCACTGATTTAATGATGCATAATGCTATTCGCGGCCCTCCGCCATGGGCTCTCCCCCACTTTCCCTCTTTTTCTTTATCTCCAGCTCCCCATTTCTATCCCTTTCCCACCCCTCTATCATGAGTTCATCCACACGCAGTAACTCTCAACCTAAATATTTAGTCGTCTTGGTAGGAAACTGCCATGTCCAAACTCCTTCCAGATGTGAGCCTGTGCAGGCTTGTGTTTAGGCCTAATTATGCGCGGCTGCAAAGGAGCTGGTTCGCTGGAAGTGGAGGAGTAGGAGGAGGAAGACGAGGAGGAGGAAGAGACGGGCTGAGAGGGGAAAACAGATAAGAGTGCACGAGCCAAAATGTGCAGTGGTTGAGGAGAAAGTGGGATAGCGTGAGGGAGAAAGCTGACCATGAGGAGTACAAGGAGGAGGAAGAGGGGAGCAAGAGGAGAACAAAGAGAGTGGAGAGAGGATGGAGGAGGGAGAGGAGAAGCTTGGCAGGCGGTTCAGAGGGATGTGCCCCTGGAGACCGAAAACTCCCCAGCCCCTGACTAACAGATCTCCGACACCGGGGTGAGAGGGAGGAGGAGGAGGAGGAGGAGGAGGCAGGGCTCCTGAGTGTAGCGGCGCAGCTTCACCTCCACGGCGCTGCTTCCATTATTATCATTAGCCCGTGTGTGTGGAAGACGAACGTTATTTTGGCGGCGACGACGAGCGCCTGTGGGAGGATCGGTGTCGTACGCCCTCGGCCCGGCGGGCCCTCGAAAAAACACACGCAGAGCGACGATTCCTTTCCCAGCGCCGTGTGGTGGCAGCTGTGTTTGTTTTGATATTTTAATGGAGAACAGACAAATGAAGGGAACGTACAGTGGCAGTCTACGCGCGATTGCGCTGGTGCCTTATAGCTTGCGGTTCCTCCCCAAATTTAAACCGCAAATACTCCCATTGTATTTGTCGAGTGGCTGCTGGCGGTGGCTCAGTGGGTGCCGGTTTGAGTGAATGGGCACAGATGCCGTGGGTTTGGGGGGTCAGCGTGCCCATCCTTGGCCCGATGCCCCTTCAACCCAAAGACAGCTGCGGCGCAAGGCAGTTGCTGCCTGCATTGTTGCACTTGGGCCCAGGAATGCCAGTGATGCTGGCTGGTAGTCAGGACTTCAAGATAAAAATATTCTAACGAGGGTGGTAATATTTCGGTGGGCGAGGGCCGCTGTTGCGCATTAACAGCTGCAGAGGTTCCAGGTTGCACTGCCGTAATCTTTATATCCAGATATCTGCCTATTAATACATGCAGTAGCTACAGATGATCCTGGTTTTAAGTCCGTCATCTTAGTGGTATCGACCAATCACGTTTTAGCAGGCTTTGGTTGCATGCAAGCGAGCAGTCTGTTTTGCTACTTTAATGCATACCAAAACGCAATCGTTTTTATATTCCTCATGCATGCGCATTCTTGTGCACGCAAAGCTGTACATGATCTATTCCACAGTCTGCTCCATTTGATCAACACGACCAAAACAAAGTTTGTTTCTATTCATTTTCGTGTACCAGACTGTGAATGTCATTATATCTGACTTATTTGCTTGCCTGTCGAGAGACCAAATAACTCACATGAAATATGTAGCAATATCCAGCTGTCGGTTAGCTCAGCTGAGCATTAAAAGACGGGAGGGAGACAGTCATGTCCAGGAGTGGAACATCTGCCTTCCAGAGCCTCTCAAGCTCAGTAATTGACATGTTATATCTTGTTTGTTTAATACAAACAAAAGTAAAAGAAGTGGAAAAAGATTAGTCAGGGTCGGTTGTTTCCTCCACTTCCTATATTTATGCCAAGCCCACCGTCTCCTTGTTCTAGCTTATTTCGCACGAGTAAAAATCCATGTAACTCGCGCTAAGACATTAATGAGCACTTCTCCCAAAATGTAAACTGTAAGCTTAAGGTGCGGGAGCCAAGGACAGACTTGATTTTACACTTAACCGCACATTTGTCTGGGTGTTCTGCAGCTCCAGCTCCCCCGACCGCCGCCTGGTCTGTTATCATTTACTGCATCCGATGAGTTTTCCTCCGTCGCTGCTCAGTCCAGGACATCATTCCTCAGCGGCAACGTGGACTGGCTGCCCCATCAATCTGTGCGCCTTTAATCCCCGCTTTATCTTCTGAGTCACATCGTCGGGCTCTCACTTACGGGCCCACGTGTGAACAGATACCAGAGCGGAGCTCACGGATGTGTCGGCGGTTTTATGCCGAGTCTGTCGAGACGGGAGCGCGCCGATGAAGTGTCCCAAAACAGCCACCTTATCAGCAGGGAGAATTCCAATAGCAGGGAGAGCGTTGGACCCCCGGCATTCCTGCCGCGATAGGGTTTATTTATGTGGGGAAAGGTGTTGAGAGGAGGGAGGCGAGGCGGGGGCGGCTCCTCCGCACATGTTAGGTGGGGCAGTGGTCAGCAATAAATCAAAAAAGCAAACAAAGCACCGACACTGGATACTCCGAGCTTTATACTCTGCCACAGCACCTGCCAATGCCACACAAGCCCTGGATTTTATTGTGCCCTCCCAGGTCAGGGTAACATGAGCGGAGCGAGAGATCCCCGCACACCCGCCGCGATGCACTGCGGCCGCCCGCGCGTCCGACGCTGAGCGCATTTCTCACTCATCTCCTCATTGCGCTTGTTTGATTAACAATTTGCCATTTTTTTCAAAAACCTGGCAAAAACAGCGAGACGTGTTATAGTAATCTCATACCCCCAAAGTGGCCTTTTGTTATTTTAGTTTTTCCTTTCACGCCGCTCTCTTCTTATCTTACTCCAAAAAATGCCTGACTTTGGCTTTTCCCTGCCAGTGCTAACTTCCCTCTCCCTGCGTCTGACCACAGTGGCCCCCAAAGTTCCCGGTCTGGGTCTGCAACACATGGATACAGACGCATGGAGATAATGGGTGTCTATAGAGGGAATGCCTGTGGTTTCAGTGTGTGTGTGTGTGTGTGTGTGTGTGTGTGTGATATGCATAGTCTTGAGCACGAATTTGCTACAATGGTGCATTCATCTACTGGTTTACATTAAACACACTGATGTATTCTGACTAGGGGTGCAACGATACGTGTATTCGTACCGACCCGTCGCAGTATGGTCGTCACGCTTCGGCACACGCAGTCGTACGACAAGTACGTCCGACCAGGAGAGAAAAAAAAAAAGAAAAAAAAAAAAAAAAGTCAGCCACACACGGCAGGACCCACGCTCTAAATCCAGGTGGCGGTAATGCGCCTGAAAGCTGTTTGCCAAGTGCTGTTAAACAATAGAAGGAGATGAAGTGCAAAACAAAACAAATCCAAACACAAGCAGCAGCGGAGTAACTATGGCGAGCTCAGATGACACACAGGAGCGAGGAGAGCCCGCATGCTTCTTTAAAATCAGCTGTATGTTGCCGTGATGGGGTTCTCTATGGACTACAGCAGCCATGGGTGGCGCCTTGGCGTCGCTCATCAGCTTCTGAGGCCGTCGGCGGGAGCACGTTGAGCACGCAAATGCACGTCAGCTCAGCAAAAGAAAGAGGGGCTCGGCGGCTTCTTTCTGCCGCTTTTGAGACGCCAACATGGCCCGGGACATCCTGAGACTGTTAGCGTTTACATTTTCACTGCTACGTTCCACCCTTTGCCTCGGTGGTTCCTGCCATTTAAAGGCGAACATGAGCGGTGACTGAGTCATGAGACAGCATGTTAAAGAAGCTTTGAACTTTTAAACATGCCCTACTGTAAATGGAACAAATTGAAACCAATCTAATGCACAAGTGAACATTTTTTTATTCACCCATTAATTTTGTGTAAGACAACAGATGCTTTCGAGTTTTGTAGCGGTTTGTGAGCTATTGCACTTTAAAGCTATGACTTATTTGAGAGTATCTGTTTGGTACACTCCGGACTCTGCAGGCCACCTCAAGTAGTTCTAAACAACAGAAGGGCGCGCAAACTGTACGTCGCACTACTGTCTGTTCAACATAAATGGAAAAATTAGGCATTTAGAACTTTTCGTTGCTTTTTTTTCTTGCTTTACTGAACTGTGACCCCCAAATCTGAGGTACATGCCGAAAAGTGTCCTCCGTGCAACGTTACACCTCTAATTCAGACCACTCTAACTTGCCTCTTGGTTACAATTCGATTAAATAGGTTGTATATAACTATACAAATCACATTATTATTAATGTTAGTTTACTTGCAGGTAGAAATAAAAGATGCATGGACTTATTGAAGCTAGAGGGGGTACGCCGCTCCTCCAAGGCCCATGTTTTTGGAACATGGTCACATCTGCACCAAAAATCTGGCGGGTTATCCCCTCACTCGGGCTCAACCCCTCCACCAAGTTTCAAAGATAAGAGCTCGGTACAGTAGCTTTCTGTGTGATCCTGCTCACGCAGGGGCACATGGAGAGTGCAGACCTCCGCCTAAGCCACGTAAAACAATGCTGTTTTTCACAAAGTTTAATGGATCGACTTTAACATTTAATGGGTTTTTCCTTGACTCATGCTCCACCTCTCCACCAATCTGGGTGAAATTGTGCCTAAATAGAGTGTAGCTGTTTCTCCTGGCTTGAAGTGTTTATGTTAAGATGAGATGATTTGTTGATTATTTTTGCTCTTGAATGAGGGGGTGTTGATATTTTCATCTGTCAGCTAAAAAGGTCGGTCCACTTGTGAATGTGTTGCTCAGGTGAATGGAAAATCACAGGGTGTCTTATTTTCAGCGCATAAAACTACGCTGGGCGTATCAGCGATGAACGTGGCCAAGCGACACAAAAACACAAAACAACATGAGACAACAGACATGATCTTTTCACAGATGGCTCTAAAGAAATTGTAAGAGTATCTGGGGCAGAAAGATTTTGGCTGGCGCCTTTGTTAAAGGCAGCCTGATTTCCCAGCAGTCTTTGCTCAGGAGCAGAACACTGAGGTTGGTTATGAGACAAAACAATGAGGCAATGTTAGCCAGGCGTATACACCGCATTCCACTTACTGTTTGAAACAGCTAAATTCACTAAATTGCCTCATTAAAAGTGCAAAAACACTTTAGACAGTGATTAAACTGGCTATTGTGCTCCTGCTCTGCAGCCATAAACTTTCAAGTTCAGTTTGTCTTGACTTGTCTTTGACTCTGAATATTGCTATTATTTACTGCAGCAGTATTTCAGCTGTTAATATTCGGAGCAGCCACTTGTTTATGTCCATAAACTTCAGTGGTTGTCCAGTTTCAGTAAATTGTGTATAGATGGCACAAGAAACACACTTCATGAACGCTTCCTGTTAGCGGTGCTCAATGGATTGTCTAATGCGACCAAGTCCAAGTGGGGGACCTTCCTCTCAAAGTGTGCACTGTGTGTGTGTGCGTGTGTGTGTGTGTGTGTGTGTGTATGCGCATGTATGTGTGTCTGCGTGTGTGTGTGCATGTTTGCCTGTGCACACACACATATGGGAAGGGCGTGCATGGCCACAGTCCTCAAAATAGGACTCAGCCCTCCCCACTCTAATTAGAGACATTTCAAAAACCCAGATTTTAATTTTAGACTAGTAGCTTTTGGACCACTTATGCACACACACACACACACACACACACACACACACACACACACACACACACACACACATCGACTTAAACATACACACGTTCCATATAAATAAAATCTGATAGGTCACACACTGGCGCACTCAAACACTCGCACACACACACACACACGCGCACACGCAAAGCCGCAAACCACAAAGCCTCACTCCCTCGCTCAGCCTGGTAACCCAAGCATTCTGCAGTATGCTCTGTAATAAGTGGTTGCGCATATCAAACGCAGGAGCTTACTCTCCATATCTGGCCCCAAGGAAGAAAAGTATAATAATAAAGCTCAGCAACGCAAAATTTCCTGTACGCTGCACACCATAAGCCATAAGTTTTCTCAGTCTAATCGGTTCCACTCGTTAACGTGGCTTCCATCGCTTTCCTCGACCCTGTTTGATGATGGCCGAATAAGTCAATCAGGATTTGCCAAAAAAAAAAAAAAAAAAAAGATTTCACAAAAAATATTTTGCATGCAATTACATGGATGCTCCCTTCAATGACAGGCAGCAAATGGGGCTCGCAGCTTGGCAGTGTTCCCCGGTGGCTGCTACAAGCCCTCCGGTGGGTCAGGCACAATGGGCACATTCACATCTTGACATGCATTTGCTGCTAAAGTGCCTGTTGTGCTCGAGGGCATTTAGTCTCTCTGCTAAATTCAGTGGCATGACTCTCTGAGGACGGGCTCCGGGTCGACGGGGGCTCCCAGGACTGCTGGCTTAGGTGGTTCTTCGTATTTTTACAACGAAAGGGTTAAGCTGCTCGGACGGACCCAGGCGCTGAATAGACAGCGCAGTCTGGAGGCCTCTCAGAAAGTACTTATTGTAACAAAGATGACACAGCCACCACCCAGTCTAAGAGATCTCTGCGCTTACGCTCGCTTTCATTCCTCCTCCTCTTCTCCTCCTCCCTCAGCTGTCCCCTTCTTGTCTCTGCAATAAAAAAAAAAAAGTGTCCATCAGCAAGAAATGAGAAGAGGCTGATATAGTTTCTGTGCATCTACCATGTTCAGAATAATAGTGGCAAATTAGTGTGCATCTAAATGCAGCAAATGATTGTAAAGGCACTAAATGCAATGAATTCACGTGATGCACAGCCAGAGCAGTAAGCCAACATTATACAGCCCAAACATAATCCAACCATATTTATTATATCAGGGTTGGTTGACACAACTGGCCATTATGAAATTGTGATTTTTTTTTTTTTTCCCCTGCAGCCCACTTACACACATTTCCTGAAATGGCTAAACCGCAGGCACTTTAAATGATGTATTTTCTGGGTGAAACTCCAAATTACTGCTTGAATTGAAACACACGCAAATGCTGCCAAATATAGAATCGACCCCGAGATAGAACAACTATAATGAACGACAATACGCTTAACTGATACCTTCATGCTACATAAACTGCATAATCCCACAAATGTGAGAACTGCTGGTCAGCGACAAATCCCATTTAATTTCAATCGAAAGCTGAGTGTTTACATTTTAAGAAAGAAAATAAAATTAAAACAACTTTAACAGTCCTCGTGTTCATTCTTCCATCGTTCCAGCTGGAAAATCAGCAGCACCAAACAACAAAGCCACATTCAGTTGTGGATGGAGAAGAGCTAAAACATCATGATAACACAGAATGAGCTCGCAGCCTCACTGCTCTATAGCACACAAGAAATGTTGCCTCTTTATTATAAGTGTTGGCTTTTGAAAAAGGTACAGAATGATAATAGTAAGTATTTTTACTGAGGACATTTTGAAAAGGGATACTGTTACGATGAAAGCGGAATGATACGCCTGTAATGAACTGAGTGGATTAAAAAAATGCCATGAAAACTGTTACATGAACTTATATAAATAACGCACACACAAACACACATGCCCGCATCCCTTGACATGTCATGACCCAGAATTCTCTGCCTCTATGATGAAGCGCCTCACTAATTACTGCTGCTAGATTGTAGCCGCGGGAGCTTCATCCACGCCACCCTGGCTTTGTTTGACCATTAATACACACAAATGGCCAAAAGCTTCAGATAATTGTCGTCACTTAAATCTCCTAAGATGCTTGTTTTTATACCTATAATTGGTCCGTCACTCATGATTTTATCGGAGGAAACGCGTGGATTAATCAGTCATAATTTCACCCATCAAACTGTGCCAAAACTGATGGCTTCCAGCATCTAACACAGGTTTTGGCCTTGTTACTCCTTTCCGATGACTTGCACACTTTGATTTGTGAGTCACTCGTGGAGGCCAGCTCCTCAAACTACAAGGTTAAACAGTGTAATGAGCTTTTGGTGTATCACACATGACATTTGGGCTGAGTAAGAGACCTCGGAAAACCTGGTAAAAGCTAAGTGAAGAAACAGAGTTTTTAACCCATTTTTTTGGGGGGGCTGGGGGGTTTAACCGCAGCATCCTCTCCATCCTAATACGTCTGTCCTCATTAGTCTGAGCGCAGCGTGTGTGATGTGTACATAAAAAGAAATATTGCTATGTCCACTTAGGTCTCCTCTATTAACTGCCAGTATATTTAAAATGTGACTCTGGCTTTCAAATGGAGAGCTAAGAGGGGAAAATGCAGTAAAAAAAAAAAAAAAAGTGGTTATTGTATAGAATGTTCTCAGCTGTAACATA
>CAAKHG010030779.1:8463-23456 GCA_901007715.1 Dactylopterus volitans | reverse complement strand
AAAAAAAAAAAAAAAAAAAAAGTGGGGATTGTATAGAATGTTCTCAGCTGTAACATACACAGATGAAAGAGCTGTTAGTGTAAAAGTGGATAATGGTGTTGCTTTCAGCAGAATAATGACGTCCAGGGAAGATTCCCTCCAGGCTGAATTATTAATTTTCATTTATATGAGCCTAAGCAACGCTGTGACATAGACCAGCAGTGTGTGCGTGTCTGTGTGTGTGTGATCAAGTCAGTCTGCTAATTAAACCAGGCTTAATTCAGTAATGATGCTCATTGAAAATCACTCTCATTATCCGGCTCCCATTGGTCTCAGAATTAGGGCTGCATTTATGGCGAGCTACCGATCTTTTGGTCTTTTCGGCCTCGCGTGTGGTCCTCGAGGGGTAAGAGACCAATCCAGAGTTAAATGATGTTTACACAGTGGCCCATTGGGTTGTTTTGACACTCTTTATTACTCTGAACCTGCGCCTCTCTGTCTGCGCTCGCCGCTGAGCACTGAATCAACACTGGGGATGGGAGGGGCTATGCTGTGTCTAATCAACGCTCATGTCCTCACGTTGTTTAGCCGGCGATCATCCAATCATGAACTGTTGCGGTTTTTCACGCTGATGCTGCAGAAAGGCTTTTTTTTTTTTTTTCCCCACCGAGAAAGAGAACATGATTATCATTCGAAGGATGCATAGGTGATGAGAGCGGCCGGCTTAGACTGCAAATGAATTCTTATTAAATATAAATCCTTCCCTGAGACCTTTATTCGGTCTGTTGTTTGCTGTGGAGCCCTGCAGCCATGCAGAGCTCACTGTCTCTGTCAGAGATGCAGTCCAGCATGCCTAAATATTTGAGGGCAGCGGGGCTATTTGGAATCTGTACTTTTCATTCTGATTCATTTTATTCGTGTCCTGGAAAAGACGCCAAACCAGGATGGCGCTTTTTTCTTTATTTTCCTTCTTTCTTTTTTGTGTTTGCTTCCCACTTATCTAAAAGAAAACACAAGCCTGAAGTGTTTCAAAAGATGGAATAACAAGTGCAAAGAGTCTCACACCGAACCTTCAGTGGTAACCGCCGGCACACAGGACGTCCTGTTGTGTTTGGGTCTATGATTAACTGTGGTCAAGACAGGAGATGGAGGGATGTGCTTTTCCTTCGCCTTCCCTCCGCACCAGGTTGTGATCTGGAAAGCTGAAAAAGGACTCTGTTGAGCTGCTGGCTGCGCTGGTGCTGCTCACCGCACTGCAGGCCTCCCCGGCCCCACCGCAGAGACGGTTCCTCAGCCAAACGATGGGTTGACAGTGACCCAAAAACCAAAAGAAAAAAAAAAAAAGCAGCTGTCGGAGGCTTGTTGCTTGTGACTGACAGTCAAGCAGGTACACGTAGTTGCGTGCGCGCGCACACCCGCGCCAAACGCCAGGCCCTGCATCCGGACCATGGGGGCGGTGTGCCGCTGCACGTCCGGGGGAAGAACGAAGTAAATCAGTGAACAAATCGGACTTCAGACGTGCTGTCATGCTCCTGTGTGGCCCTCAAAGGCTTTTGTGGGTTTAGGAAGCAAATTTGAAGCAAACCAACAGAGCGAGTGGCGCACGGTGCAGGGAGGAGCTGCTGCACTTTACCAGATGAGACTGTGTGGTTTGTACTTTTTTCACACACTTATCACACACCAAGGAACCCCTGAACCAACAAACCCCTTTACGGCACGCTTGTTCTCACCACATGTTAATATTATGAAATAAAACAGTTATTATAAAAGGACACCGTGCAACTAGCGCTCGCTCAAAGCGGGTTTTAGCTCCAGTAACAGCAGTCTGCCTTTGGATGCGTTTCATGACTATTCAGCAGTTGGGACAGTTGTTCTTAAAAGAGTTCCAGCTATAATCGATCTTGGAGAATTTTTCTTTCATTCCTCCATCAGCTTTGGAAGCTGGTAGATATTTTGATGTGAAGTTATGCTAAAGCTTGAACCTTGTAGGAGCACATTTTTCCTAAAATTTATCACACATTTCCCTCTCTGTCTCGACCATTTTTTATACCACAGTGAATTTTTTTGGAAGTTGGTGGCTGAAAATCAGAAATCAATTGTATTTTTAAAAGCCGTAGACTCTTTTCTATCTTGTTTCTAGAGTAATCAGCGTATTTTAGAATGTCTTGCTGAATATATCTGGACAATGGTTGTTGTAAGTTTTCCTGTTTATTTTCCGGTTAATATTTCGAATTTTCACCCGTCTCCCAAACATAACCCATCATTGAAGACCAGATAAGAAGACCAGAATTGTACTGAAATTAATTTAAAAAAACCAAAAACAAAACAATGACATATGCATGTTGAAGGCATGACATATGCAGATACAGAGACATTTATGTCTCTGGAGAAAATCGTAAGTGGAAACAGGTTTAAACTCAAAATTATGAAAAATGTCTTGTACAATGTGTCTAGAAAATTGACACCATCCTTGTTAATATTGGTTCCCTATAAACTTTGCTTTCCCCACGCTATTCTCACCACCACCAGGCTGGATCTAATGCAGAAACATGAGGGTTCAATTGACTGCTCGAAAAAAAAAAAAAAAAAAAGTGTTACCCTGCGCGCAGCTAAAACAAGGAAGAGGCTAGCTCCCCCTCGCAGCCGTCAACCAGCCAGTGACGGAGAGCGGTGGAACAGCCGAGGTGATCGCCAATCTGCAGCAGAAGGTGAAGGCCGTTAACAGATCAGCGCAGCTCCCTCGCAGACAATTTCAAAAAAATGTTTCAGCTCGTTCATCTTGTCCAGACTCCATTGAGAAGATCAGTGGGGGTTTTTTCCACAGCAGTTTCAGATGCGGCATTGTGCGCGAGCAGTGACGCCGCTGGTCCCCGAGAAGTGGTCGGTGAGCTCCAAGTCCCGCAGCTGCATGTGCAGCTGGTTGGGTTAGGGTTATGGTTAGGGTTATCTCTAGGGCTTTACCGGCGACAGAAACGGAAGGACAGCTTAGTAGATTCACTAGAGTAGAAAAGTAACACCAACTGCCTATTAATGCTATTACGGGGTTTGTTTTTTTTTGGCTTATGTTAACAGAAGCGCAAATGGAAATTCCACCTGGACACACTAGGGGGTGGAAATTTTCTTCTTCCACTTTAATATTCATCTGCACTGTTCCTTTAAACAGAACGGTAGTACAAATGAATTGGCTTTGTTTTTATTTTGGAAATGTCCCTAGATGAAGACTTGGATGGATTCATTTCTCTTGAGGCTTTTTAGTAAATCCAAAAAAGAAGCTCAACATGCGCAGCCTGATGCCATGTGTAGTTTCACTGACCCTGCGTAACCCCTCAACCATATTACCACGCTGCATGTGGGAAGCGGGCGTCTGCGCCTGTTTCACTTGTCTAGCATGGCCCCCAGCTTTTTAATCTTTGTGTAAATGAATTAGATGAAATAGCTGAATGGGATCCTGGAGCCTGACATGTGGCCCTGGCTTTCTCTCTTTCTTTCTTTCTTATTTTAAAAAGATTAGATGGATTCAATTAGGCCACTGTGATTTCTCAGAGGTCTTTGTGGTCTGAAAGGGTTAAGCGAATGAAAGATGCACGACGCAGCGCTGAGATACCATCCGTCGTCTGGCCTGAGTTAGCTCGGTGCCGTGCCATGTGCCACCGCTGCTTATTGCTCTTGAAAGCAGATTAACTCAATCTTCCATCCGATCTGTCGCTTGTGTCGGGAAGAGAGAAGCCATTCGTGTAAAGCCTCGGTAGCGCCGCGCCGCACAGCAGACGCGCAGCGGACGCGCAGCAGCCGCCCGCTTGTGCGCGCCCTGGTGATAAGACGCACGCTAGCGGCGCTGGTGCGGCTCCGCCAACCTTTCGCGCGCTGCAGCGAGGCAGGGACGCGCCCCGCCTGTGTCAGCTGTCACCTGCCTCCAGACACTGCTCTGTCTGTCCGATGGCCGTCCAGGAAGTGCTCTCTCCGCTACCCCTGACCTCTCAAACAGGGTTCAGAATAAACAGCTAATTGGCTGGGTTTCCTGTTTAGCCTGATGGGAACGCGGACTATTTCGGTCTGTTTACAGAGTTCTGCCTCTCTCTTTCTCAGAGTTGCGCTCGCTTGTATTGTTTATAAAAAGAACAATGTCCTCGCAGCAACTGGGCTGAAAACATCAGGCTGTGGGGATCCTACGGTAGTGTCCAGCATCTGCAACTCCCCCACATTCCTGGAAATCTGCACCTTTTGTTGTCTGTGGGAGGCTTTCGGTTGGCTTATTTTGTGGCCCATGTTTATTTGTGAAAGTCAGCTTTCAAGTCCTGCTGTGCAGAGGATAGCCAGCTTATTCAGAGATTCTGTTGTAACTTGAAGTAAGCCGTGGCCACATGTACCTATGGACGCATCCCCCGAAACCCCCAAACAACTGTATAGCTTTCAAGAAGGAAACGCTGTAAATTGTACAGTATTTTTTCCTCCCCAAGTGGACAAATGTATATTTATCAGCACAGCTTTATGCGCACATGTGCACCTTCGAGCACGCACAAACCAAACGTGCGCAGTACTCTGACTAATAGTTTTATTTCCCTGCATAATAAGCTTAGTCAAAAAGGAACTATCTGTATTTAAACTGCCTGTGTTGAATTAAATGGCTTGTTTCTTTGCCAGATGTGACTTTCTCCTCTCCTATCTGTATTGAATTATTCAGGCAGTTCCGGATCCTCTCTAGCTTTCATCTGGGGCCTGCTTCCAGTTATAGGAGAGATACTGTGCCTAAAGTCGAGCGAGAGACCGACCTCAGGTCTAAGAGTCACGGGTTCAAATTCAGTCTATGTCCCCAGAAGAATGACTCGGCTCTCGTCTAAAATGCACTTAGGAAATCTCATGGCTTAATAACTGTGATGAATTTAATCAAATCACTGTCGACTTGTGAGCTTGTTTCGAGTTTTTTTTTCCCCAAAGCTAGGAATAAGATTGACTCAGAATGATGTCAGTTGCTGAGGCATCTACTTTTTCAAATTACGCAGGACTATTTTTGTGCGGGGTGATCACAGTCTAGCGCGCCCTGCCCAGTGCGTCAGGCGCGTACCTTTGGTAGTTTTGTGGTCTGGCTAACAGTGTGCGGACCAAAAAACATAATCATACATTGTAAGTGGGCGTGTGCGAACCTGTGACGGTCAAAAATATGCTCATGAGGAATTCCACTGATATATCACATCTACACCGCACAACCTAAAATACAGCTGCTTTTTTTTTTTTTTTTTTGTATGTTTGAATGCTCAACAAAACACAGAGGCGGATCAGTTTTTTCCTCTACTTTCTAATTTTGGAAGATAATTGTAGGAAGATATTGACTTGAGTGTCGGGGATAACGCAGCGGAAAATGATTTCCATGTTTGACTTTGTTTTTTCCTCGCTTTGAAATTCTGCTCCGATGCAGTGATCGGCCGCGGAGTTCCTGAAGTGAAGAAGTGAGCGCTGGCCGGTTTGTTCCTGTATACCAAGACTGGATGATTAAATCTGGTCATTAAATGAGTTGGAAGGCGCAGAGCTGAAGGCAGTGTTTTTATTGATGTGGCAGGAAACAGGGGGGGCGACTGCTGCTGCTGAATCTGTAAATCTCACAGACTGTTCGCAGTCAGCTCCCTCTTTTAAAGGCGCACACACAGCTCGCCTCTCTCCATTTAGAGCGCACTCGAATGTTGCAAACACCCCATTAATCGCCACGTGGTGAGGGCGAAGATGATGTGAAACCGAAGGGCGTGTTAATGATGGCGAGCTGTTGCCAGCACGGGGCCCCTTTGAGTCCCCGCTGTGGGGACGGGGATCATGCAAACACGGGCAGGTCTGGGACTGCGCAGGGCCGCACACGGGAGTGTAAACACTGAACCCTGTCTCTCGGAATTATGCCCACTAAACTGCAATTTCGAATAAACTACAAAAAAAAGAAAAAGAAAAGTCAAGCCTTACTGAAGGAACATGACAGCCTGTGTTGACTTTTTCAATATTCGAGCAAAACCACAATCCTTTCAACCTTAATCAAGTGTTTTAGTGGCCTAAACCAAACAACGTCTCTGGGGTCCACCCATACCTCCTCCCTGCAACACTATAAGAACGTCACTCTTCCTGAATTGAATCGGAGGAAAAACGGTTGTCAGAGAACATAATCCAGGAGGCACGGACCTTCTCGAAGCATTTAGAAAAGCTAATTTGGGTATTTGGAGGCAATTTGGAAATGCTGGGTCTTCGCGGGGCTTCAAATGAAGGGATGGGTAGTATTTTTGAACATTGTATGTAATTATGTGTCCAGTGAGGCTTTGGCAGTTGAAAAAGTGGAGGTTGTTTATGTGACCATGAGAGTCAAAAAAAAAAAAAAAAAAAGGGCTATGACATGCCCATCCATCCTGACTGACTTTGACATAGGCATGTCCCTCCGAGGAGCGCGATTACTGTAAATATCCACTTCCCATGATCCCAGCTCAGACATCTCAACCTCACTTCCAGTGTGTCTCCGAGCCCTCTGCCCTCCGGCCTGATAAGAGTCCAGTAAACCACGTGGGGAAAGAGCTAATTAACATAGTCTGTGTCGCTGTGTGTTTGATGTGCAGCGGCTTTCTTTTGATGCAAAAATGTATGCAAAGTGGTGATCAAGATTGCGGCGTCTAATCTTGATGTTCTGTTCAGTCTTAAACGTTAATTGGAAACATCTTTTCCTAATGTCCCTGGCTGGGATAATCTCGCGTGTGACTGCGGCACCTCTCATCCTCTTGAGTGTGTGTTTGCTTAAACCTGGCCTCTTCCTTTGCACTGAAGCTCATGTCCAAGTGATTTTAACATCATGAGATATGCTTCAATTCATCCCCAGTGGAATATTTCTAACGAAAGTCTGCTGTTTTTCCGTTTGCAGGATACTGAGCCACAACAAAATCAGGGTTCTGAGAAATGGATCCTTCTATGGACTTAACGCTCTGGAGAAGCTGTAAGTACCCTGTACTACTTCATAATAACAGTTGTCTTTTCAACTGGATTGTGTGTGTGTGATATTTCCATGTGTGGAGTGCTATCTTGATTTGGGGCCTGTAGAAAGAGCGGACGGGGAGTCGGTTTGATCTGAGCGGCTCCTCGTGCTTCTATCCAGCGGGCGTCTGTCCAGCAGGGAGGATGATACGCTCACACTAGCTATCATTTAGTTATGTTGAAAAGTTCACGTAATTACACTTGAGTCTTTTACTATCAGGTAAGCCCCACTCCGCACGACGAGATAAGGGGATCTCGGGGAGGAGGTGCATGTTGGCAGCTTCTCCCGTGGCTCACAGGCAGCCTGGGCCTCCTCAGCAGCATCGTAATCTCCCTGAATGGGCTGTTTGACAGCTGATAGACGGGAGAATCCCGGGGACATCGATGCCACCGCGGAGACAAACAGGAGAGGGACCACATTAGGATCTGCCACCTGTCGTGTCTGCTGCATGGTTAGCTTACTGCGCCACTCTTTTTTGGAGATTAGATGCTTTATGCGAATCAGCAGTGATAAACAGCTGCCTGCACTCATGGTTACCCTCTGATTTGCAGCCAAAGTCTGCTGGCTCTTCGTGGAGTTTGGACAGATCAGTCAGATCAAATCAATGCGTAGAATGACATTTTCCTTCAGTTAAAAGAGGCCCAGGGCATTCTGGTTGCTGGAGGTTTTTTTTTATTATTATTATTCAAAATTATCCCTATTTTTGAGCAAAAAAGAACACCAGACTTTTTCTGTCATCTCAGGCCATGTAGCACCAATTTAAAAATTATTTGCGCCTTCCTGCTGCACAGGCATTCCACTGTCATTAAAAAAAACAAACAACATATTTCTTGTAGGACTATAAATAAATATTGATAAACTTGAGGACTGTGATGTTGTGCTTTGTGATTTTCAAACGTCCGGTATCCATTTTTGGCTCATTTCGCGCTGCGTAAACCGCGTAAATGTGACTGAAGATCACCAATCCCCTGATTGGATCCCAGACAGCTGTCAGAGTTCATTGAAAACTACAGTATATGATCTGTGTCTTTAAGTCATCTCGAGATGGTCAAGTCTTCACCTGCTGCAGAACCCTGATGTGAGAGGATGTGTTTCCCACAGGACTCAAATTTCCAGGGTGTTGTTTTGCAGAGCACCTTTATAGCATCCTGTAACAACACACAGAGCAGCTTCAGACTATTTACTGTGGTGGTAGACTCACTCGTGGTGTGGTGGTGGGAGGGGGTTGCGTCAAGGGAATATTAGTTCCACATGCCACTCGGAGCTGCCACCCATGAAGCCAACGGGCTTCTCAAAAATGTTGGAAGAATGAAAAAAATGGTAATTTGCTGCAGTCGTTAGCTTGTTAGCATCCACCTACTGGAGCTCATACCAGACGTGCCGGTTGAGACCAAACGGCAGGATTTGCTGAAGTTGCTGTTTTTTTGGTTTTTTTTTTTTTTTTTTTTTTTTTTTTTTTTTTAATGCCTGCCATGTGCACGCCGTGGGTGAACAGTCTCAAGGCCAAGTCCTCAGCGCCGGCTTCGACCGCCTCGCACCCCGGTGCCGCGACGGTGCCGATGACAGGAAGACACAGCGCCGAGATCCTGCGATTAGCACTCGGCTGGAGGATAAAAGAATGACAATAACGCAACGCCGAGGTGAAATCAAATGAAATCGAGAGCGCGTTTGATGTAAAACGAGCTGATGTTGCTTGTTGTTTTAAGAGCGGACAAGCCTCCCTGTAGCGCCGCGGGGTCGGTGGGTCGGGTAACCTGAGCTTAGCCGCTAACTGGCCTTTGTACCTGAAGCAGTGGTGAAGCGAGCGCGGGGGGTGGGAATGGGGGGGGCACAGGGTGGAGACTCCAAACTGAGGGAATTTAGAGGAAAGACAGAGCAGGCAAGAAGCTAACACACACAAACACACATATTTATGCTCCACAGTGGGAAGTGTGGGCGTCTGGTGAAGGGAGAGGACATAACGGCATAAATCATGCAGGCCTCATTTCACTCCTTCGCCACAGCCTCCGCTGGCTCTCTGACACACAGCGGTGGAGGTCTGCTCACTCACTCCGACGACCTCAACCTTTAATTGAGCCCTGCACAGCTCATAATTACATACAAGCTCATGGGAAAATTGATGTCTTATGCGAAAAAAAAAAAGAAGCCACATTCAGATTCATCTCTGCAGCGATGAAGGGTTGTGAAGGGATGAATTCGGGGAATGAATGAAGGCTTTGGATTCGTGGATTTCGCTTTTTTGATTTCATGTGCTCATTTCCTTCCCCGGGAGATTCCAGTTCTGTTTTGCCTGTTTGGCCTGCCGTCGCCGCTCAGGTCCTCTCATTGTTTCCAGAGTATCGTCTACATGTGCTTGTCATTTGGAGCAGTAGTGAACAGTCCGTCATATTATGTGGTCAGTGCTGTAATCAAAGGCCGGCCCACTCGAGCTGAGTAAACACACATCAGCAAGTTGCACTGCATCTCTTTCCCTACGTGACAAGGATAAACAGAGTCTGCACCCCGACACTCACACACACACACACACACACGCGCGCACACGCGCACGCACGCACGCACGCACGCACGCACGCACGCACGCACGCACGCACGCACGCACGCACTCACTCTGTCACTCTTGGTCCACCTCGGTCGAGTGTGTACTGTAACTCCAAGTGTGCTTCCTAGTATGGGCACCTTCTCTTCTTTGCCGAGTCATTGTAAATAGGTCTGGTAACTCTCTCACCCATACACTCGCACCAGACGTCTATTCAGAGCTGAATGCAGTCTGATCGGCTGTTGTTAGTGGGAGAATACAGCTCCAGGGCAGGCCACCCTCCTCCAGGCCCGGGCCAGACAGTGCAGCAATCTACACAGTTAGCCCTTTCATTGGGACAAACCTCCTCAAAGCCACTATTGCCTTCATAACCTGCCAAACCACCCAAGTGCAGAGGAGCAATTTAGCCTTGTTTGTTTTTGCCTTCTTACTGGACTACTGTGTTTTTGTAGCTCTTTTAAATAGGCCTGCCATCCAACAGCTACATTTGGATCTTGGAATACCTAATTTCTTTCCAGCTTTTTTGGGACGAAACACCAGTTGAATCATACCTGACTCCTGCGGCAGCCGCTCGCTGGCTTTATGCAAAATGGTCACTCGCATGCGCACGAGGAGCCCGTACGGGCCTTCGCCACTGTGCTTGTGTACCTAATCAAGTACCTCCACCTCCGTGAACACCCTTTCTGATGGGAGCTGACGCTGGCAGCCCCACTAACGAGCCGGGACCTTTATGAGTTGTGGACAGATCCCAGCAGCCTGTCCTGCGCTGATTTGAGGCAAGGTAATGAGAATAATGAGCAAAGAGGGCCGAGGCAGTCTGGCTCTTGTCCAACTGGGCCCCACTGCACCATGGGACACAGGACAGGCAGGCAAGGCACAAGGGGCCCTCATTACCAGGTCTGTTCACCCTACGGGGAGAGAGGGAGAAGGGAGCAGAGAGGGAGAGCAGAGGGCAGCGATGATGATGGATGAGGGAGCAGCAGGGCGCTGCAGTGGACAGGTCTGCAAGGCAGGAGTGAGGTTTGTGGTTAGGACCAGTTAGAGGCTCAGAGTGTTGGCACTAGTATAGACTTTGTCAACATGAGAGTGGATTTCCGCCGACTTAGATCTACGCAGTGTTTTACTTTATTTTTGAGCAGGAACCGTGCAACTTTAGAATTAGATGTTTAGACAGCGTCTGCGCGCGGTATCGTATATCCAGTATTTTCACATGAGGTCAGTCGTTGTTAAAGCGATAGTGCCTCTTTTGCGAAACGGGAGATGGGGCGCTCGGCCCTTTTCCCCGCGCCCTTCTGAGACCGACCCTGAAATCGCCACTGCCATTCTGAGGAGCTGGGGTTAGGAAGTGGTCCAACTTAAACAGCTTTACCATCTGACTCTGGGGAAGTGGAGCCGAGATGGCTAAAGATGGTATGGTGGCTGGAGAGGCAGAGAGGGGAAAGAGAGGGAGGGAGAGAGAGAGAAGAGAGAAGGAACACACACTCCTGCAGTTTGTCTTATATAAATCTGAGGTTGTTTTTCTTAGCAGGAGATTAACATTATTTCCACAGAGGCTAAGCAAATTACCTTGATGAGTTGGAACAAAGCAGAGGTGGGCAGCGCTATAGCATGTAAAAACAGGGGGAAAATGTGCAGACATGGCAAGGAGCCCCTCTGTCTAGACCGGTGTGGGTAAGACAGGGTCCAGCCAGCCCACCACTCTAGGAGGAGCACTGGCCAGCTGTGGAGGTCACATATGGGAGTTTCATTTCTCCCTTGCAAAAAAAGAAAAAAAAAAATTAGAAAATGAGCGTTTACGTTAGAATGTTTTCCTGTATATTGAAAGGCTGTCGGTTAGTCGACGGTCACCTAATGAGAGTGCATGACATTAAGGGGTGGAGCGGGTGAGGAAGGGGTTAAGCGTGCTGGAGAGTGGAAACAGAAAGGGGGGTGCTGCTGGAGTTGATAGACTCCAGATGTGTCTTTCAGATAAACTGAAGGAACGGGGTGTTTGTATTGCAAGCCTAGCTCAGTCATGGCTCTAGGGGTTTATTGAAACAGCGAGCAAGCCCCCTCATAAGCCCATTACCAAATTGTGCGCTTCATATGCCAGTGACTCTCGTTTGCGCACCCATTCGGCAAACTTGATACGGTTTCAATGGCGTTTTCCTCCACAGGAACTTGAGCTTTTTCTCGGCATACTTCCCCCCACTTCCGCTTGTGTTCCTTTTTTTTCTGCTTTATTTTTGCATCACCCCTCTCCCAGCTCACTGTTTCCTTCATTGTACCTCCCCCTCCTCGCTCTCCACGTACTGTAGTCCACCTAATGGCTGAACAGTTAGTCACTGTAATGACTCCCCCCTACCCCAATTTTCTGATTAACTCAATGAAAATGTTTCCTTCCTTATTAAGTGCACTTGGTTTAAACTCTACATCTGTTAAATCGCTGACTTGATTTGAACACGTGATATTATTTCATGAGGAATTTCAAACCTTGTCTTTCTTCAGATTTCTGTCGTATCTGCCTGATCAGAAGTGCGTTTTTTTTTTTTTTTTAAATCTGACAACGGCTTTCGTGATGTTTGTCCTATAACACCGATATGTTTGATTGTTTCTGACTACCGTGCGCACTGGCGGATCTCACGAAACCAGTGAAACTGCCAAAGCAGGCATTGCCCACTTCGCTAAGCTGCGCCGAAAGCCAGAAATGAAGTCAATAACAGTTCGTGGTTCCAGAGTTTTCCTTGGCAGAATAACCTCTTGCTCCTATTGCTGGAGACTATAGAAACATATAATCAGTTTAGGGAATTTTACACTTCAAATAAAAGTGTATATAGCTATTTCTGTGTATCCCTCTAAAGCGTGCAGTTGACTCCAGAGTTTATGTTACCATCAATCATGAGCAGCGCTGCGGGCATCGTGCACTGTGGTGGAAGGTAATTGTCCAGGTTTTTGTTCAGCGATAATCCACAAATGGCACCATGCTATATCTTTGTTTTGTTAGCTTCATCTTATGACGAAAGTTTCCAGATGGACACAGACAAAAGGTTGATTAGGTATCCAATCTGAGAGGAACCAGAACAAATAAAGAAAATAATCTGGGGAAGGGGCAGCAAAGCAGGAAATTAGTAGAAAAACAAGAGCTCGGCAGATCCTGGTTTCCTGTTTTGGGGGAAAGGCAGGAGTACATTTGGGGCCTGTGTTACAGAGACCCCATTGTGAGTAAGTGTGTTAAGCAGTAGGGAGGTGGGGTCTGGGCCATACACAGGGACAATTTTCCCCAGTATTGAATCCCCTAACCCACCTGCCCCTCCCTAAAGGGGAAAGCTAGCTAGTAAAAAAAAAAAAAAAAAAAAAGGAAAAAGGAAACTGTAAAAATAAACGAGCAACGGCCTCTGCTAGAGACGGCAACCAGACAGGAAATGACATGCAGCACAAAAATGGTCTCCACTGACCTCTGTCAGGAAGCAAGGTGCCAATAAACTCTTGCTTTCTTTTTCCAACACTCATTTAAACACATATTCGTTTGCATCACGAGATAAACAGAAATTGCCGCATAGGAGGCTCACTCGGGAATGTCGTACATGTCAGCGATAAAACAAAAAAAAAAAAAAAAAAATTCAAGGAGCAGGAAATTCTTGATTCCAGTCTTGCGATAATGAGCGGCCATTCCCCTGCTTCAGTCCTTTTCCCAGCTCCCTCCGGGGCCGGGGCCCAAACAATGTCGGCGGAGCACTCCAGCCTCTGCTCCTGTGCTTCTGATAATGGAGCACTCCATGTCTGGAGCGCTTTGCAGGCGATGTCTTCATTATTACCCTCTTGCTGCCCTACAAGCACGTTGCTCCTCTCCAGCCTGCATGGGGCCCAGGTGCTCATCCCATATACCTCCAGAGAAATTACTCTTCAGAATGCCCCAGCCCCATTGATCAGGAGCATTTTGCAGGGTTGGGAAAAAAAAAAAAAAAAGGCATTCTTAATGGCAGCAGCAGACAATGGCTGCTTTCGGGGCTGGGAGTGAGCTCGAGCTCGAGACTGTCACAGCCCAATCACACCGGCCACATGTGGCGAGGGGGATAAAGCGCCGCGCTCCCGAGGTTACAAAGCACAACGGCATCAAATTCCTAAGACATAATCGTAATGTGTCACCGCCGGCTTTTTGAAGATGCTGCAACCGAGGAGGACACCACAGCACGGCCAGTCGCCTTTCTGAGCGGCGATATTTTTCACGCTCAGCAAGCTTGGGCCTCAGAAGTTTTCCTTGGCTCTGATATGATCCTCTTTCTCGGTGACAGCTGTTGTCATCAGTGTCAAGGCCACTGAGCTGTGAAGCCGTTGTCAGGGAGGGCGCACCGACAAGTCATCGCCTGAGCATGAGCCCCGCGAGAGCTGAACTTTGCGCCGCATGTCGGGAATGAAAATTGAAATAAGGCGAGAAAGGCTGATAAGGGGCTACAGCGCGGATTTGGGCGGGATCATGGTGTTGATAGAGATCTTATATTTGTAGTCGTAGCTTATTGTTGGGCTGTTTGACACCACTCCAGCCGTGGATCTGAGCCTGGCCAGCGCTGCTCGGACTCCGCTGAGCTCCTCCACATTCCCATACTTGGAGATAAGAGTGTATCAGAGGCAGTGTGCTGCTGATGCTGCACTGTTCACACACCTCATTCTATCCTCTCAATCTCGGTGTAAAGGAGCAGACTGGAGAAAATCCAGGCGTTCGACGTGTATTATTGGCATGGACTCAAGTGTCGTAAAATGTGGATAATTTTGTTTGTGTATGCAAGTTCTCCTGAGGGCTCAAGACCATTTTACTTGATTAAGTCATTTCATACTATCTAATCGGGTGATTTTATTTAGATCAGATGCCTTTTGCCACAGATACCTGAGCACAGCAGGGGGAGACATAACAACATAAACAGTTGCGCTAACATGTCTGCAAAAGTCCCATAATTAATTTAGGGGTAATCCAGCTTACAGCTGGATTCAACAAGACATTATAAATAAGATGATGAAGAAAATTTCACTGAAGTAAAATAGAGAAGAAAAGTATCTGTACATCACTATTTCATACTTGTTGGTTACTGCAGTGTGTGCTAAGGCGTTCTTAACACTAAACTGTAAATAGAGAGGCGTGCAGTGGAAACCCTTGTTTTGTGACTCGAATAACATAAATAATACAATAAATGAATAACAAGGTTCTCTTTGCTCACTGAATATCTGATTTTAAGGGCTGGTCTATGAGCATGGTTTGTGACAAATAGTTTGGCGCCAGTCCCTGTCCAATATTCAGCACACTCTGGTAAGATAAGGAAAACTGAAGCCTGGATGTGAGAATGGACTTTACGTTGAAATAGATGATGTCTTGTATCCAACAGTTGCAATTAAATATACCTGCATATTCATATGGTCTGGAATTTTCACTGAAGGAGACCCGTCAGGCACCTATTTTTTTTTTTTTTTTTTTTTAGTAATTATAGTTTTTGTTTAATTTAAAAAAAAAAAAAACAG
>CAAKHG010030778.1:0-30474 GCA_901007715.1 Dactylopterus volitans | reverse complement strand
GTGTGCAGGTACGATACGAGCGAAATGAGTGCACATCCATGATAAATGACCATGATTTCTTCTCATCAGGAACTTCAACTCAGACTACCTGTCATGTGACTGCGGGTTGCGCTGGGTCCCGGGCTTCTTCCACAGCACATCAGCCCGTCTGGGGGATGAAACCCTGTGTGCCTACCCCCGAAGCCTGAGGGGAAAGCCCCTGCGTGGTCTAAGCGAAAGACAACTAAGCTGCGGTGAGAACTTAGCGAGCATGCGTCATATGTATGAGCTGGTTCACCACTTGAGCTAAGGAAACACTGACTTTTGAGCAACGATGTGCACACGCGCGGAAGAGCCCCCCCAGTGTTTTTAGAGTTAGTCGGCAGACATGGCTGCAAGAGACCTACTCTCTCGGCTCCACGCGCTTCTCAAACTGTGTCGCCCAGGAACGTCAGGCTCGGAATAGCTCCGGTGGAAATGTTCAGCTGAGGCTGAATAAAATGAGGGCCAGCAGAAATCATCGAAGACTGATTTGTAGTGGTCTTTCCCTCTGTGTCGGTTAGATGGTCCTCTGGAGCTGCACACCCTGTCTCTCCTGCCATCCCAGCGTCAGGTGGTCTTCAAAGGCGATCGGCTGCCCTTCCACTGCACTGCTGCCTTGGTGGACAAACTCACCACTGTCCACTGGCGTCACAACGGTCAGCTGGTGACCTCTGACCCAGAGATGGGTGTCCAGCTTGAGAACAGCGTGCTGCATGACTGCACCTTCATTACCAGGTGAATAAAAACCCCCGCAAATATTCACACAGATTGTAAAATGACAATGACTTCTCAGAGTCATTCTTCAAATATTTACGATTTGTTCTTGTCTAAATAAAGAGCTAAAACGGTGCAAGAATGCTCGGTCTGTTCAGATTCTTTGTAAGTGGTGACAGTGAGTAATAGTAATCTGTCTGTGTTCTAAATATCCAGTGAGCTCATTCTGTTCAACGTACATGTGGAGGCCAGTGGAGAGTGGGAGTGTGTGGTTTCCACTGGGAGGGGCAATACATCTCGCAGCGTTGAAATAGTGGTGCTGGAGAACAGCGCCTCCTTCTGTCCAGAGGACAAAGTTGTCAACAACCGGGGCGAATTCAGGTTGGTTACAGTTGCGCCGGTTGTTACTGCGTTCATAAATCTGTAGTGTTCTCATTTTCTCTGGTGTGTGAAACCGCAGGTGGCCGAGAACTCTGGCAGGTATCACCTCCCATCAGTACTGCCTGCAGCTGCGTTACTCCTCCCTGTCTGTGGAGGGGGGTATGGAGCAGAAGAAAGCCTCCCGATACTGTGACCGCTCTGGAAAGTGGCAGGAAGGCGACTATTCGAACTGCCACTACACGAATGGCATCACTCGTGTCCTGCACACCTTCATCCTGGTCAGCGCTACTGTCAAGGCTTCCCGTGTGCTCGCTGCGCGTTCAATATTTGCACGCCCAATTTGTATCATGATGCCATTTGTATTGCAGAGGCCCATCAACACGTCAAATGCCGTTACAGTGGCACACCAAGTGCGCACGTACACGCTGGAGGCTGCAGGCTTCACCGACTCAGTGGACGTGCTCTACGTCGCACAAATGATGGAGAAGTTCATGGAATACGTGCGACAGCTGCGAGAGGTGCGGCGGACTTGCGCGCACGACGCGCATGTATGAGCCGGTGCCGTGCGCACACACAGTTGCCGCAGATATCTCATTGCTGTTTTGCTGCGTGTGCTTGCCCCAGCTGTCGGAGGTATTGGTAGAGATGGGCAGCAACCTGATGCAGGTGGACGACCAGATCCTCGCTCTCGCCCAGAGAGAGAAGAGAGCCTGCAGCTCCATAGTCGTCTCCTTGGAGACGCTGGCCTGGCCACAGCTCCACAGCCACGCTCAAGACTTCTCCATGGTGGGGGAACTGCAACCAAGTGTTTGTTTGTTTTTTAAACCTCCAAGCAAATAAAGTTTCTTATCATTGCTCTTTGAAATAGTAGGAAATCTGTGGATGTCATCAAATGTGATTATATTTTCACCCTACGCTTGCTTAATTTAAGTTACACTTTCCTAGTTTTTATGCCAATAAACCCTCAGCCACACAGTTTATCAAATTACCTTAATCTTACACGGAAATAACCCTCACCAACTGCGTTTCACTACGATTTTTACAGGTGTCAAGGAATATCGTGATGGAGGCCCACTTAATTCGGCCAGCACACTTCACCGGCATCACCTGCACTGCGTACGAGCGTCGTGAGGTCTCAGCGGGCGCTCTGGGAATGGAAGTGTCCGAGTCCGCCCATGAACAACAGCTTCGTTTCCGCTGCAGCACTGGCTCCCACAACACCTCCCTGAACAACTTCCCCCTAAAGGTGAGACGTCCGATCGCCCCTCCCATCGCCCTTTGAGGCTAATATGACTGCACATTTATTTTATATATATTCAAATGCATTTAGATTTATTGGTGTGTCGACATTAAACGCAGACTTTGCATGTGTGGTTTGTTTTTTGTTTCTTCTTTTTAGAACTCAGTAGCTGTGGCCTCTGTGACCCTCCCTGCTTCTCTGTTCCCCTCTGATGCTCCTGCAGACTGTAAGCTGCAGTTTGTGGCCTTCAGGACCGGCAGCTTCTTCCCACTTTCTGGGAACTCAAGCAGCTCGGGGGAACTCTCTCGCCGACGTAGCGTCAATACTCCTGTCATCTTTGTCGGCCTTGGTGAGGAAATTTCCCAAAGGAAACACTTGTCTGTTTTAGCCGTTAATCTGAATTATTAAACACTTTTTAGAATAAAACTTTCTAGTCCTGTATCCATTCTTGTTTGGATTATGTAAAATGTTATAATGCCTCAGCAAAATAACATCAACAATGATATAGTCAAATAGTCTTCTCTCATGGTGCATTGATTAAAAAAAGACAACAATGTTGGTTGCATTTATGTAGATTTGTCATTTGTACACTAAGAGGTTTAAAACTTGGCTTGATTGTGCTGACTGTATCTGGGCTGCTGGACCTGATCAGACCGCTGGAGCGCTCGCCGTTCACGCGAGAAACAATTCAGAAGTACTTACACTAGTCGTAGTACAAGATGTGGCAGGCTGAGAAACCCTCCAAACTAACTTGTTCCTCCTCTCTGGGACAGATGGCTGCAGCATGTGGAACCACTCTGAGCCCATCTGGGTGTCACTTCGCCACTTGTCCCCCGGTACTGATGCTGTGGCTGCTCAGTGGAGTCCAAAGGCGCTGGAGAGACATGGGGGCTGGAGCCAGGAAGGCTGTCAGCTGGTCCACAGTGACAGCAGCACCTCCACCATGCGTTGTTCCCTGCTGAGCAACTATGCCGTGCTGCAGGTAGGAAAATTACACTGATTCAATGCAGTATTCATTCAGAACCACCAAGGCTGAATGAGACTTTTCATTTTACTGATTTTTTTTTTTTTTTCCCCTCAGGAGGTGCCAGACTTCCCCAACTCCTCGCCCATCTCTGTCCGGGTGCTCCACCCTGTGGTGTATGCCTGTACTGCAGTGCTCCTCCTCTGCCTTTTCACCATCATCATCACGCACATCCTCCACCACAGGTGCTCCTCCCATGTGCTCGCGTCTGCACAAACTGCCCCTCAGTATTCCCCTCATCTACTCACCACTTTGCTCTTTTACCCCTACAGTTCCATTCACATATCAAGAAAAAGCTGGCACACCTTGCTGAATACCTGCTTCCACATTGCCATGACAATAGCCATCTACGCAGGAGGCATCAGTTTAACCAGCTACCCAGTTGTTTGTCAAGCTGTAAGTCCTGATTCAAACCATTTTTTCTTGATTTTTTGGGGTTAGTGGCGTGGAGGCTTGATGTGTGGTCCCTCTGTAACATAACAGGTGGGCATTGCCCTGCACTACTCCTCGCTGTCAACCCTGCTGTGGATTGGAGTCAGTGCAAGGGTCATATACAAAGAGGCTGTGTGGAGAATGCCGCGGCAGCCAGATGGAGAGTCTCCTGTTCCACCTACTCAGCGACCTATGCTCAGGTCAGTGACGTGATCAGAGCAAGCGCGGCTGGCCCTCACCCACGTCCTGTGCCAGATTGTTGTTTGCTGTCAGTAGGTTTATGATTTAGACAGATGTGGGAGGTCTTGCTCTTGGCCACCCAAACTGTGCACCAATCAGAGGCATCACTGTTCCCAACAACTAAAGTCCCTCTGTTTTAATGAAACCTTTGAGCGGCATAATGAGAGTATTGCTGTAAGGCACAAAAAAAAGTTACAGTAAAAGCCCCGCCAAAGTGGGGAGGTAAGGAATGTATGAATCCAACATAATGGGGGCAGATGGGGTCGCTGTAAATCTGAGCATGGTGATTCAAGAGGCCGCGATGTCTACCCAAATATTCTCCCCACACATGCCTTCGCCCTGCTCCCGTGACCCTAAAGCTACGATCATACACTGGAACCTCCAGCCGCCCGTTTGTTGCCCACTCAGCCAAACGGTGTCGTGCTGCAATGAATCACAGATTTCTGGAGCTGGTGCTGACCTTTGCCACATTTTCCCCGCTTAGGGGATGAAAGGTCACGCAGCTCTGCTCAGATTATCGACAGCAGGAAAGACGTCAAAACACGGGAAAAATGGCACCGACATGCGCAGTTTTAAAGACGTCACAGCAACCAAAGGTCATACAGCATCCTGAGGCAAAAAAGAAGAGCTGCTGTTCATATGTAACATAGCTGCTGGGAATTTCTGATGTATACTTGATGTTTTTTATTTCTTTTTTTTTTGTTTTCTTTTGATGTTTTTTTTATTTTTGATGTATTTTCCCCGTTCCTGTAGGTTCTATTTGATAGCTGGTGGAGTTCCTCTTATCATTTGTGGGATCACCGCAGCCGTCAACGTTAGCAATTATGGAGACAACAGCCCTTAGTGAGTACTTCTATTTTTTTTGTCCTTGAGCCATTTGGCCCTTGACCTTGCGTTGTTCTGATGGGTGCTGAAGTGATTAATTCCGTGTAATATATTGAATCCACAAAGATGTCCTTGTTCTGCACTGACCTTTCTGAGCTCTTTACTGCCTCTTGCAGCTGCTGGTTGGTGTGGCGTCCCAGTCTGGGGTCTTTCTTTGTTCCAGCCGGCCTCGTGGTGTTGGTGACCTGGATCTATTTCCTGTGCACTGTGTTTCGCCTGAGGCACCGTGTGGCCAAAGAATGCACAGGAACCACGCTTTCCTCTCCGGTTACTGAGGGCCAGCCCGCACTGGCAGGAAGCACCAGCCTCCTCTCCACAGACTCTGTTGTGGGCCCAATAAACCCTGTTGTGGCTCCAGAGGACCAGTACTCACTGAAGACACAGTTCTTGGTGCTGGTGGCCACCCACTTCCTGTTTTTGGTTTTGTGGTGTTGTGGAGCCATGGCAATGTGGCTGACAGGGCACACTAGCTTGTTGTTTAGCTGTCTGTACGGAATGGCTGCCACAGTTCTGGGGGCGTTTCTTGTGGTTCACCACTGCTTCCGACGTCTGGATGTGCAGGCTGCATGGCTGGCGTGCTGCCCAGGTTACCACCGCTCCCACCCCATGTCTACTTACACGCACACCTGCACAACGGGGAGCGGAGTGCAGACTTCTGAGCAAGGATCCCAGCTTTTCATCAACTGCCATCCACCTGCTGATTCACATAACTCCTCGTCAGCCAGGTCATCCTCCACGCCAAGCGGGATCAGCAGCGTTGGTCCCGGACCTTGCAAGCTCACCAACCTGTTGCAGGTGGCACAAGACAATTCAAACAACACCTCACGTGCACCTGCGGGCAACAACACCAGCACAAGTACTGACAACATCACCAAGCCAGCAAACAATATCCACCCACCAATGCCCACCATTAACTCTGTGGCTCCAGTGCATCCCCAGAGGAGGAAAGTGAGTAGCAGAACTAAACAAGGGAGCAGTCAGTATCACCATCGAGGTGAGGGCAGAGGCCACTACCGTCTCAAAGCTCTAAGGACAGCTGGAGGTGGGGGCAGCCTGGGAGCTTTGGGTCCCACAGGTTTAGAACACCTCAGTTCTTCACAGGCGGTTTATAAACAGGCCACGAGTGAGAACGGCAGCATCCACCGCAGCCTGTCAGAGAGCCAGGCCAGCCCGCTGACAAACGGGAAGCGGGCGGGAGAGTCAGTGGCCACCAGCCCCTCGGAGGGGAGCGACGGGGGCAGCAGCGGCAGCCGCAAGCCTTTCCCCCTGCTCCCCTCGATGGCAAGCCGAGCAGCCATGAACGGCGCCCAGAGACGATGCGCCAGCAGGGACAACCTGAAACTGGCGGCCGCGGCGGAGCGGGAAGCCAAGCGCTGCTCCTATCCCCTGAACAGTGTCACCACCACTGTGCCGGGGGCGGCTGCACCGAACGGCACCCTGAAAAACTCGGTGCTCGAGCTGGAGCAGGACATGAGTGGCACAGACCAATCGCAGAGCTCCGTCGGAATGAAGAGCAGTTTGTGGAAGAGTGAAACCACAGTATAACCTTTACCTATACCTGAAGTTCTATGCATGACCTTAACAGACTTTTAAATGAGTGGGTTATGTTTTTAATGGTCTATTGATTATAATAATTATATAATTTAAGATACAAAATCACAAAGGCTTCCAGGACCCTAAACTGGTACTTTTGTAGCAATGTGAGTTTGCTGTGAAATGATAAAAATAATAATAATAAGGCAGATTTTCTGTTATTATGTTTAAAGAAAAAAAAAAGATACTAGTTATTTGTTGGAGTTTTTTTTCATTTCACAAAAACACGCAATATTGATCTGAAATTGGCATAAAATGTTGATTTTGGATGTCTAATGAGAGCTTTATTGTTTTAGTTGTGATTTTCCTATGCATATCAACTATAGCATGAAATGGAACGCAAGATTCTCAGTTTCCAAAGTACAGCTGTGTGCATTTAATCTGTGGACGACCATTCACCATTACGATTGCTTCAAGTAATATTTTGTTGTATATTTGTATGTTCTTTTGTGAGTGTAAGTGTGTGTGTGTGCACGCGTTTGTGTGTGTGTGTGTGTGTGTGTGTGCGTATGTGTTTGCGTGTGCGTGAGCATTGTGTGTGTGTTCATGAGTGCGGGTGTACAGAATCTCTAAGTGAATTAAAAAGCTATGTGAGACTTTTGAATATATGATGAACATGTTTCATTTTTATTTCTATGTATTCCCCTCAGCACTGATACAGAGCTCCTCATATCTAATAAAATCATGAAGAGTAAGGGGAAATAATTTGATTTTTATATGCTTGGGTCATTTGTAGACTTCACTTAGATTTCACTGTCAGTTCTTTCTCTGGTCTTATGCATGAATGACTGCCCCCTACTGGATGGCAGGGCAACTCTACAGTCTTTTTCAGGGATTAGAAATGTGCTTGATAAATGAGGCAAATCTCTCAGGTTTTGCCATGATTAAAGTGTCTGACGTGATTTATTATCTCCAAGTATTCTTTTAAGCCTAATTATCTTGGTGGAACATTGACAAAAATGCCAGTTACTCCAGTCCAGTTTATGCATCTACCCAACCAACACACACAGATACACTTCTTGAATAATGTGGCCTTCAACTCCGGGCAGATTTACATGGGCCTAAGCCATACTTCTGTTTTTATTAGTACATTTGGTATACAACTATACTTGCAATACAGGAAATTGTATTAACAGGAACTAGCATGTTTACCATTCAGCTCTTTGTCACTGTTTTTTCCCCACCCCATTGTTCACTGGATTCTTCCAGAGAATTACATAATGTACTGTAAGCTTTCTAAAATGGTCTGTTAATTGTGCGTTATTGTCTTTTCTATGATGCCAGCTTTTGATTAGATCCCAGCAGAATTGTTTTTATCTACAACATGAGGAGAATAGAATCGAATAGAAAACTATATTGTCCACAGGGAGTGGAAGGATGTCTTTGGTTCACCAATAATCAAGCAACAATATAACTGATTGTATAAACGGTCTTTTACTGTGGGTGAATTCAGTCTCTCAAATCAGTAATGATTTTGTTAGTTATATTGGTGGTTAACCAGCTGTTTTTTTTTCCACAGCAGATTATTCTTAGTATGTGCTCATCTTCAAAATTTGGCAAATATATCTTCTAATTACTAAAATCTATAACTGAATTTCGAACCCTGGTGAATGTCACAGCCTCCCTTACTGTCGGTGTGCACTCCCTTTTAAGAATTACACAAGCCAAAAACCCATTAAATGGTGACATTTAGTTTTTCATTTCATATTATCATAATGGTGAAATATATAAATGGATCTTACTTGCCATTATGCCAAGTACCTTGATGAGGACTTGGTAGACCAATCCAGTTCTAGTCTCTGCGATGAAACTGAGCCGTAGAAGGTTCACTGATTTCATTCCTCTCAGCTCAGGTTTATATAGGATGCTAATGGCATCACATTTAGACCTGACTAGATACCTGACAAATATACTGCAATTGAACGTATTAAAAAAAAAAAACAGCATTATCGGAATCCTACAAAACTGGTTTTGTTGGGCTAGCACAAATTGTGATTATAAAAAAGGGAGATTTTGAAATATGTAAATATTTAGGGCTGCCTTGCTGGCCTGGTTTGTTCACTTCTCTGCACTGACATTGGATGAGAGGGTCTGAAATCTGTGTTTGATTCAGCAATGCATTTTAAGAAGTGCAATTTCAGTGGAGCAAAATAAATAGTTTGGACTTCCTCCATCGCCAGGCGCGTTGATGAGCATCACTGACCTCGGTTCAGTGTACATTCCGCATTTACTTAATTTATGAAGTGCTTCGTGTCGGTAAACCGACTCCCGGTCGGTGATTAGCGCCCGCACTTAACGGGTCTGCCGCGTGTTCCCGCCCCTCAGCCTCCACTGCCCAATCAAAAACTGGATTCAAATACTGATATGCGCAGCAGCCAATGGGATGGCAGCGTGTAGAGTATGGGTGGGAACCTAAACATCAGGGAAGTGAGTTGCTTAACTTAACCGGAGCAAAACAAGGAAACGTTTTGGGAAGTCTTCCTTAAGGTGCTAAGTCGCCCCGCGGTGATGTCCTGGCAGTTCAGCGCGGGTCGGTACCAGCCTGCTCACCGAGTCTCCACTCGCGGGCTTTGAAAGCGCAGCTACCCCGAGGAGGCAGGAGGAAGGAGGAAGGAGGAGGCCGAAGAATTACGCCATTTAACCTGAGCTTCCTGGAGCGAAGTCAAGCTAGGTAACCTCAAACTCCGGACGCAGAGGACGCCGAAGGTGAAGAGCGGGTCGGGAACGGGGTCAGACTACAGCAAGCCACAGCCGCGGGACCAGTCGGGTTGACTTTCTGGTGAAGCTTCGCCCCCACCCACCACCGCCCCCACCTACCCCGGCCCCGGTCGTCGCGATGTCTCTGGCCGACCAGAGCCAGCAGTGGTTCCCCACGGGCGTGCAGGTAACGGTGCACCAGGCTCGCCACCTGCGCGTCAAGGGCAAGAGCGGCACCAACGACTCGTACGCCATCATCCAGGTGGCCAAAGACAAGTTCTCCACGTCGGTGGCGGAGAAATGCGTGGACCCGGAGTGGAAGGAGGAGGCGTCGTTCGACCTGCCGCTCTTCCACCCGAGCAACGCCGAGCGGTGCACCCTGTACATCATCGTCATGCACCGCGCCAAAACGGGGCTCGACAAATTCCTGGGCCAGGCCGTGATCAACTTACTGGAGCTGCACGACAACACGTCCCGCAAGAAGACAAAGTAGGTGGCGATCCCGCGATCCGGGCTCGGGAAAAAAAAACAACCCGTTTGGGAGCCAAGTGGGAGCCAGATGGGCTCTGAATGAATTAAACTGAGTGGGGAGTGACTTGTAGTAACAGGTGGTTACGCGCGGCCGGCCACCTGCGAAAGGGGGAGAAAGAAAAAAGTAGTCTGGTAGTGTTTTTTTTTTTCCTCCGTCTCACAGGCAGCGCATCACTCCAGAGTCCTCATCAGTCACTAGCTGTGTAAACTATGGCCCGAGGGGGCAGCTTTAAAGCTCAGCCAGCCTTCAGGAGCGCAGTCAGCTGGAGTCTGCAGGTCTAAAACAAACACTTTGCCCTGCCTTGACTCCTGAGACTCATTCCTCTGATTTGTTTTTTTGTGCCGCTAGTAGCCAGCGACCTCCTGAAACTGCACAGGCAAGCTGAGGCAAACGGTATCTTGCCTGGATCACCTAGCTACTTCAGACGTGTTGACATAACTGAGTCATTTTGGGTTTTTTTTCCGCTTTCATGCCGATGACGGGTGGTTTTATGTCATTGGAAAGGCTGTTGTAATGTTTGCGTTCTGTTGCCTAGGGTGATCAGAATCAGAAATTTTAATCCCGGAGGAGATTCTCTGGTCATAGGCAGAGTTGCTCCATGTCAGCATAAACAAATGTAAGATGCAGGAAGGAAGTGCGAGACACAACAATAACAATGTTGTGTTTATCATATCATAATGACTTTCTTCATGCTTGTTTTTTATTGCTTCCTCTCTTTTCTCACCACTTGTCCTACTTCCTTTAGAGACCAGCATCAAAGCTGCATCCCGGCTAACCCGACTGAACACCGCAAAACGATTTTAATTGACCTGCAGATTCACCGGCGACTCGGGATTTTGCCGAAGCGAAGCACGTTTGAACTCGTCCCTTCGGCTCCGGCGCCACTTTCCTCGACATAGCTGCTCGTTTCATCTCGATGCCAAAATTCTTTGTTCATATTTGCGGTGGGACAATATAACAGCTCAAAGTCATTCGCAGACACTTGTAGGACAAATTTCTCGCAGGGCTAGAGGGCGCACTGGTGTTGAGAGGTACACGCGGAAACCTGAAGGTCCTACGCCCGTCTTGGGTCGCGAGCACTGCCGGGTCATAAGGCGAAGTATTTTTATACAGTCATAGATAGAAATGAATTGTGCAAATGGTGCAAATGTGTCAAATTGAGCCCAAATCTTTGAACAGTCTGTGGAGCCTCACTCCTCCTCCTCCTCCTCCTGCTCCTCCTCCTCCCTCTTCTTTGAAGTGTCTGAGAGGAAAAACAGAAACTGCCCAAAGATGGTTTTAATCTCAGCGTTTCCTTCTGAACGTCCCTCTCTCCCCTTAACCAAACAGCAACGATTGAGATGTTTCCCCTCATAACGCCGTGTGAAGCCCGACTCCCTCACTGACAGCCCGGCGACAGAGGCCCGTCTTTCTCTCACGCCGCTGTTATTAATCCCGCACATTCTTCTTCTGGGATGTTTTTTTTTTTTTTCCCCCACCAGTTCACAATACGCCCTGCTCACACCCAGATGTGTTACGTGAGTCAGGCCGACGTCTGCGGGTTGACGCAGCATGGGTGGAACAGGAATCAAAAACAAGACTCTGTGTTAATGTTGAACGTCCACAAACACACACACACACACACCCTGCTACGTAAGAAAAAGTTAAAAATAAACGAAGGATTAATATCGGCTCTCTCTTCTCTCCTCCGCTCAGCCTCCTTCTCTTTCTCACTCCTTCCTGAAGTGGCCTTTGATATTGAAATGACCTTTGGTAAAGACCGAGTGAGGTGGTGGATGTCGGGACTCGGGTTATCGCCCTGGCGAGGACGGCGCCGACGCGCGCTGCCGGAGTTGCCTCAGTCGCCGGCTCGTTATGCGGTCGTATCTCAAACGCTATCTTGTGTTTACTCGGGGAATTTTTACACCTCGATGGCAAAGTTCAGTCCTTGTGCCTTTTTTTTTTCTTTTTTCTTTTTCAAGTCTCAACTCCCCTCTGCGCCTCTCGCACGCTCTCCTCGCGCTCTCTCGTAAATGTGCTTGATTTCACCTGGGGGCATACGGTATTAAATTGCTAACCTGATTCTTTTACATGCTCATAAGGGGTGTGACGCTGACAATTTGTTTTCCCTCTGAAAGGGAGCGCTGCTGTGGCCTCTGGTGCGAGAGATCGTTTTCAAGACAGAGTGAAGAGCGTCTAGTGTTTATTTGTGTTCGCAAATCATCGCACCTTGATATATCAACATTTTGAATAATTGTGTTACATAAGAGTAGTTATTAAGGACAGAGGGCTTATCTGTTTGTGAGAATAGTCCCACGGCAGTTGTTCAGCTATTTATAATCTTGCCTCTGCTTTGTTGATATATCCAATTCTTTTACTTTGAACAACGATTTTTGTCTTTAGTTTTCTTCTCCTGAGGAAGTCTGACACCTCAGCCACAATATTTGGTTTGCATTCGTTTTGTAAACAAACAGCAGTCCTCAATATTTCGGCCTCTGACATTAAAATTGAGCTGAAATAGGAATCCTCTTCAGTGAATTCACACATAAAAATAAGCTCACCTTATTTTTTAGAAGGATTTTCTTGAAATTAGACATTCAGAAAGTATTAAACCAGTGTTCACCGCGGTGACACTTATTCCTTTTATGGCCTGTCCATGCCGGCATCCACTCAGGGGATAAACATTTGCCCTCTTGTTAATCATTAGACACAAGAGAGAAATTATACTCAGCAGTTAACAGAGGGGAACCCGTCCAGCAGGACTGGCGAGGCCCTGCATCGCGTGCATGACGCAGTATTTCTTTTGCAAACTGTACAGAACATGAACAACCTGTCAGCCTGTTAATACCCGCAACAACATATTGTTTCCTTAAGTTAAAGGAGGCGGCCGCCCTGCTGCAAACTGACGAGCAACCAGGAAGGAAACGGCGGGCGACTTCTCGATGAGCTTGAGAAAATAAGATCTGTCCGTCGTTGGGGTTGGACTTGGTTAGCTATTATTTGCCTTGGCATGCTCGGTTTTTAGGGGTGGGAGATGAGGAATGTTTGAACGGGGCCGAGTGCAACTTTTAATTCCAGCGCATGCCGGCACCGCGCCTCCCTGCATGTTTGGAAGTCTTTGAGGAATGCTGGTTCACTCCCAGGCTTGTTTCCTGACTGTTATCCCCAGAAGAGCCTGTCTGGATCTCTGCTTCATGACAGTAAACTCCCCACGAACTGCAGATAGCCGCCCACTTGATGCCGCACTCTGCTGCGTATTGAAGCGCCCCAGACCTAGCTTAGCCTTAGCCTCATGTCCCACACTTTGAATTGAAGCTAGATGTCACGCTACGAACGACCAGCGTTCAAAAGGGGAGAGGCTCGCCATAATGGTAATTTCTGCTTACGTATTCGTACATGTATCAATGGCGAAGCTTTAATTATGCCATTAGAAAGTAATAACTTTAATTGCGTGGTTTTGCATAGTTTTTGAAAAGGGCTCTCCAGGACATTCCTACCTTTCCCTTGTGGACAGTAAGTGCTGATCCTGTTCAACAGAGAGGACATGGGTGGGGAGCCAGAACAAAGCTATAATTGTTCCGCTTTATCTGCGGCTGGCGTGATACTCCCAGCAGGAACCGGGACAAGCTGTCCACTTAACTGACTCTAACTAGACACAGCAAACGGAGTCACAACAACAAGGAATCAGTCCTGCGGCTGATTTATTCGTGCTGCCGTTCCACCAGCAGCATAAATTGGAAACAACCATGTAAACGGAAAAAGTCGAAATGTGGCACGGTTCTTTTTTTCTCTTTTTTTCTTTTTTTTTGTGCGTTCCTAATATTCGACAGGAGCTGGGGCAAAAAAAGAATGAAAAAATAAAATGTCACAGAACAGGGAAAATGCCCCTCAGATGTTAAAATCTTCTTGACTCGATTAATCAATTTGACCTACAGTCCACAACTTGAATGTATCAGTTTACATAAAATACAAATGCGGCAAACTCATCAATCTTTGACTGATTTGATATTAAATACAATTATCCAGTTACCAGTCGGTCGGCTAATCGCTTAACTGAGAAATTGTTTTTAGCTTTTGGCCTCACTTATGGCATCCTGCATAACACTGTGTTGGAGTATTTCCCATTTGACTCATTAAGTAATGTTGCATTTGCTGAAATAAAGATAAGCACACCAAGGGCAAGTAGAAATGTACCATGCTATTGCCCTTTTTTCATTTTTATCTTTATTCTATCTTACCTTCTGATGATAATGTGCACACATACCACATGCATAGTTAGTACACACACAGGAGAATATAGTTGAAATAGGTAATTTGCGACAAATGACGGGGAAGGTTGGGAGAGTTTTAGTAGGTTAGCCAGATCCAAGTTGGATGCCTGGAATTGAGTCTTGAGAAATTCTTATTGTCTTGCACAAAAAAAAAAAATGAATAAATGAAACAAAAATTCCATCTGTAATTTATTCTTTGTCTTCTTTAGTTGGTTCAAGTTGGTGGACAAGAGTGGCAAAGAAGACAAGGCGCGAGGGGATGTGCTGCTGGATATCCAGTTTGTGAGAAACAACATGTCCGCCAGCATGCTGGACCTTTCGATGCAGGACAAGCCGCGCTCCCGCATGTCCAAGCTGAAGGACAAGGTCCGCGGGAAGAAGAAGGATGGCCTCTCCGACTCTGCCTCGGCCATTGTCCCGTCTGTGAGCCAGGTCCTGACTGACAGCGAGGGGGAGGCCGACGCGGTCTCGCTCAATCAAACCTCGGGGGAGAAAAAGAAATCCAAGCTCAAAACCCTCTTTGCTCCCAAATCAAACTTGCATCGGAACGTCTCGCAGTCCATGTCAACGCTGGGGACTCTTCCCGAGAAGAACTCATCTCTGAGCGGCAGCCGCTCATCTGACCTCAATGTAGACCCTGCTGATGGTAACCTAACCTTTTTTTTTTTTTTTTTTTTTTTTTGTTTAAGCAGCTTGCGAGTTTATCAACAGGGCCGCCGCCTGCACGGTTTAAATAATGGTATTTTGCATGCTGACAATGACTAAGTTAACCTTTCACTGTCTCCCCTCCCACAGGTAAGAAGAAGTTCAAATTTCTGAGACACAAGAGGACTGGAAGCTCAGACAGCAGGACGTCTCTGGGTCCTCTCGCTCTACTGGGCCGCTCCAAGCAGAGCAGCGGCGACCTGAACAGCACGTGCATCAATGGCAACCACGTGTACGCAAAGGAGGCGGAGCCCAAGAGTGGATCCACCCTCAGTCTGAATAGCTCAGGGCAAGGATCTGTGGAAGATGTCCAAAAACACACCTCTGACGTCCACCCAGATTCTTTCATGAGCATCCCCGTCCCTTCCCTCAGGCCCGAGTCTGCAGATAGGGCCACACTGGAGCAACAGCGCCATCAAGAGGATGAGGAAAGAAGGCAGGCAGAGGAGAGGAGGCTGGAGGAAGAGAGGAGATACAGAGTCGAGGCCAGTCGTTTGAAGGAAGAGGAACTGGAGAGGAAGAGGCTGTTCCTCGAGGATGAAGCAAGGAAGAGGAAACAGAGGGAGGAGGAAGACAGAAGAAGGCAAGAGGAGGAACGCAGGAAGATGGAGGAAGCCGAGGCGTTGGAGGAGGAGCGTCGCAGGCGGGAGGAGCAGGCGCAGAAAGCCGAGGAGCAGAAAAGCCAGGAGGAGGCGTCCATGAGTGACAGGCTGTCCTCTCTGTTTGGAATCATTCGAAAGAAGGAGGAGAAAAAAGAAGAGGTCCAACAACACACTAATGAAGAGTTGCCCACACTAGACCCTTACAGTGTCCCAAGCAATCCCGAAACACCAGTCTCCCACAGGTCAACCAACCCGTTTGAAGACATCTCCCTCAACTCAGGCACTCACACTGGCACCAACGAAAGCCCGGCTGATCATCAGAACCCGTTCAACCACAACGCGCACGGCACCTCTGCCGCCTTCTTCCTCAACCGCACCACAAAAGTGTCTGCTGTCAAACCCAGGTAGGCTCTTCTTCTCTCTCTCCCTTTTTTTTTTGTTTTTTTGTGTGTATCTTGAAAACACATGCTTGCGATGATGTCATGTCAGGATGCATGTGTGTAATTGTTGTTGTGACACAGGGAGGACTGCTGCCTGTTGTAGACACACTACTGTCAGACCTGCAGCAGTGACGTTTCAGTTCCGCCTGCAAGTGAATTTGCATGTACATATTTTGATTTTATGTGCATTTTTAAACCCCAGCGTAACAAAAAGAAAGAAAGATGACTTAATTTTACGGTTTCTTCTACTTTCCCTTTCGGCTTTACCCTACTCAGGGGTCGCAACAGCAAATCACCCTCTCCCATCTCTCCCTCTACTCTGCATCTTCTACTCTTACTCCAACTGTCTTCAGGTCTTCCCTTACCACATCCACGAATCTCCTCTTTGGTCGTCCTTTTTTGCCTCCTACCTGGCACCTCCATCTCCAGCATCCTTCTACCTACATATCCACTATATATCCACTGACCCTCCTCTGCACGTCCAAATCGTTTCTCTAGGTTTGTTTCATCTTTGACATGCAGGTGGCAGTAAAATGCACATCAGATTGGTTTGTGATTATTAAGGCTGTCACCTTCTACCCACATCATCACTGTCAACAATTAAACATGGGAATTCCACAGCTGCCTTCCCGGTTTCTGCTCTTCCTGTACCTTGACCCAGCCTCGTGCTTCTCTTGAATTACAGAAACTTTTCTATCCTTGCAGCAGTTGATGGACTTGTTTGACCAGTTTGGTCTTCACTATGATGAGATAATCTGGGTGTGTCTTGTGAGGATGTTGTAGAGCCGGTTGTAGAGGGGACAAAGCTCATAAGGAGTGCCTTAGAGCTCGTGTGACTTCCACTCTGGAAGTTTGGGTTCATTTATTTATTTTTTCGTTCATGGACTTTGGTGGTTGGGCTTTTCTCCCCAAATATGGATCATAATGGTAGGCACCTTCTGCTTGCTGTTGTCATTGATGCGCGATTGTTTGCCAGGTGGTCATTTTTGTAGCCAAAGCTGTTTGGATTGTTCAGTAGTTTGCTCAAACCTGACGCCAGTTTGGACAACCATCTACAGTAAAGTTTCAGTGTATTAATTTCAGCAGGAATGTAGTCTCATTCTGTAGACTTTTCATCTTGGACAGGTGTGTCAAACTAACAGACCAGAGCCGGCCCGCCAAAATATTAATTTTAATTCCGGCCTTTCATATTAGTCATGTTTACAAGTATAATGTGGAGGTGCTGATTATGTAAGTCTTTTACTAATCCAGCCCACCTGAAATGAAATTGGGAGGTTTTTAATGAACTGAAATATGTTTGACACTCCTGATCTGGTAAGTAATTGCACAGTTTTCTACTAAAAATAGAAACCGTAAGACAGAAGAATAGCAGAGGAGGTCTGTGTGTTGTCTGTTGCCATTAAATGGTGCAGCGTTCAATGGCAGCCTTTTCCACTGCACAACTGTGATACAGAAGTTTGTTATCATACACCATTCATGTCGTCAGTGTTCCACAGTGTTCTAAAATTGTATTTGCCGTATGTGACGTTGGCGATTGGGAATTCCAATTAGCTGATCTGAGAGATTCTAGCTAATTTGGTGACGGTTGTACATTGGTGGAAGTAACATTGGGTTAATTGATGGTCACACTGACCTTTAGGCCTGTGTTCTCACTCCTTGGCAGATTGGCTCATTTTCTGACGTCTGAACCCACTGACTCCCAAATCCCCAGCCAGCAGTATCCTTCCCCAGCTGTGTCTGAATCCACCCTCTATAGTGTTCCATCCGACTCCCCTGATACTCTCTCCAACCTTCAATCCTCTCTGGCTCCACCAAACATAAGTCAAAGCCCATCTGGTTCTCCTTGCGGCAGCACTGAAGATTTATCATCTCTGGGGTCCCCAACCATGATGACTGATAAAAAGAGAAGAGCTCCCCAGCCACCTTTACATGAGAAAGGAGAAGGATATCATGAGCCAAATGGATTGGAGCAAGGCAGAAAAGGGTCTCTGCCTCTTCCTGATTATGAAACCCTGTTTCCCCAGAAGAGGCACGGAGTACAGGGCCAAACCCGATGGGACCATATCATTGCTGAGGTCAATCAGAGACACAGGGACACCCCTCCTGAATTACTGGGTCCAGAGATGAATGTGGATGGCCCAGAGGAGCTTGAACCTAGGTCTTCACTCCCACAGGAGAGTTCCGCTATGAGGCATTATCAAGCTTTCCCACAGGAAGCCAAACCTATTTCATTGAAAAAAGTGGCAGCCCCGGCTCCCCCTAAATCAGTAGTGTCCCCACACCACAGATCAGTCGCAGATGCACAAGCTGACCGGTCTTCCACGAATCCTGATCGCTCTGTAGACCCGGGATCACGCAGAGAGAGTCTCTCAGCGATATCCAGAGATGGAGGGAGGAAGGCGTTGCAGCCACCCGCTGCAGTAACACTTGCACTCAGACCAACCAGCCCACTGGACTGGGAGGCAGCCCCATCAGCTGACGAAAGGGACGAGCAACCCACCACAGACAAAGTTGCACCCACTGCCAAACCCAGGCAGAGACTCAGTGGGAAAGAGCAAGTGCAACAAGAATATCCTGCAGCATTATCAAGTTCAAATAAGAGGGACATGCAGAAGAACAGGGTAGAATTTGACCCATTCCCGAGCGCAGACCTTCTTCCCCAAGACCCGTGGACACAACCGCAGCAGAGCCAAGCGGCAGATGACCTTTTTACCAGCAGTGTACAGAGAGAGCGGAAACTTGAAGATCAAGGAATGACGGCAGATGATCTTGATCAGATCTTCAGCCAAGAGAAAGCAAGCAATCCCTTCACAGGTTTTAATGACGACGACTCGGACTCAGAAATGGAGTACAGGAAAAGTAATGAGGAGTCGAAGCAAATCAGCCCCGCTTTCCAACGAAGAAACTCATCGAGGCGAAAACGAATGCCTCGTATCACACACTCAGATAAAGTCCCGAATTCTCGCCAAGAACATGTGAATGAAGAAGAAACAACCACTGTGGCAGCTAATCAACTCCTCCCCGCGAGAGACGTCATGATGAATGAGTCCCTCGCACCGAAGCGTGAAGCCGATGAGAGGGCAAAGGTGCATGTTTATGGTGAAGAGGACCCATTTGGTGCCAAATCTTTTACTGCGCCATCCGTGTTGAAACACTCGGGTCCCCTCCAGGTAGTTCTGGAGGAACCAGCATCTCAGGCAGAAGTGTTGTCTGGGGGGAAGTCTACTTTGCGGGCATGGGTCTCGCCCTCTGAGGTTCAGCCTGTCAGTGCTCAGAATAGCAATGGGCTAGCCCTAACGTCACGCAGGTGAGCCTTGAACACGGTGTGCATATGTGGACTTACATTTGAATGTGGCAGCTGTTGGTGTGTGTGTATGTAAGCAAATGAGGTGTTGGGTTTTGTCTTGGGTGTGATTTTTATTGGCAACGTTTCGAAGCTTTGATGCAAGTGGAAGGGCACCGTGTTAAGTTGCTTTGCCCTTTTGTAAAGCTCCTTTGCCATTGTCGCATTTAGTTGCAGTAACAGCAGCTACTTCTTTGAGGGCTTTACACTAATGCATGCAATTTATTTACAGGCCTCATCCCGTGAAGCCCTTAAGCCCGTTTGAGAGCCAGCACCCCGCCGTGAAAGAGATAAATGCCCACGATAGCCTGACAGCAAAGATTAAGGTACAGTTGACTTAAATCACATGTTTGGGCAGGTTTAAACAGATCTGACGAATCCTCTCACTGTGATGCATATCTTAAAGACGTCCGCAGTTTACCTGAGTATTCAAGTTTTTCTAACAGTGGGAACATGATAAAAACCAAGTCAGTTATAATTGGCATTTCTAAAGTGTATATTTTTTAGGTCTGTATTCTGACTTTTTTTTTTAATGTAGATTTCAGCACAGGCACACAGGCCATTCTGCATATATAGCTGATAGATAATACACAGCGTTCCCTTTAAGGATTGCCGTTAAAGGCCGCCTGCATTTTCTATGTGCTTTACAATTATTAACCTGCTTACATGGATAGCATAATACATAATGATAAGGTAAAAAGAAAAAGCTTTATTTGTTCAAGCGCTTTGCTGATTGTTATTGTGTAAAATAATAAAAGGTTAATGAAAGCCACACATCTGACAGTTTCATCTGTCAAGCACACCCCCACTCCATATATAAATATAATGTGACCGTGCAAGATCACCAAGGTTATCGCTGGTAGCACTGACATTCATCGTAATGTGGAAAAATAACCATGTTAATGAAGAGAGAGGGAGAGGTTGTATAGCCAACCGCAGTAAGTATACTGGATCTGTCTCTTAATGAGGTGATCTGCATATCTGTATGTTAATAAATCACCCGAAAGTGAGAATTCACTCATTATCTACTCACCACTATGCAGATGGAGGGGCGGGTGAGTAGTTTGAGGTCCCAAAACAGTTTCGGACAATCGGGGGCAAACAGCATTGCAACCAAATCCAATTTAATCGAAGTAAACGGCAACCACTTCTTCAAATGTAGAAAAAAAAAAGAGAAACGATAAGAAGCATAAAATGTCTTCAAAGTCGACACGTACCCTGTGTTTTTAGCTTAAATGTCGCCGTTCTTCTGCTATCCAGGAGCCGCTCTAACGTTCTCGCTCTCTCTCTCTCTCACACATGCACGCACGCACACACACAAACGCAAACACACCCCACGCAAGCACTTCTCATTGATCTCGTCTGGAGCCCCTTGAGAGAGAGCTTTTGCAGCGTGGATCTTGTGTCATGGCGACTTAGGCGGATTTTACACGCTTTACCCACGCCTCCGTCAGCATAGCGCTGAATTTTCACTTTTGGGTGAACCATCAGGTCCAGCTAACAAAAGGCCTTCATGAAGGACTCATCTCATGGTCCTGAGCAGATTGCATTTTTCCCGAGAAACAAGCCAGAAGGCCTCGACTCAGCTTGTGCTTTCCACATCACGCAGGTGGCGAGCTCGGCGGGGGGCGGGCCTTACACCCAGCTGACGCACGATGAGTTGATCACGCTGGTGGTGAAGCAGCAAGCTGACCTGTCCCGGAGGGACGCAAAGATCGTCGAGCTGGAGGAGTACATCGACAACCTGCTGGTCCGTGTCATAGACGAGCAACCCAGCATCCTGCACGCCATGAACGCCGCCAAGCCGGTGTGAGGTAACGAATGCCGGAAGTCCCGCTATGACCCAGCCGTGTGTCTTGTGTGTGTTTGTACTGCTCTCGTTATGTACTGAGAGACGTGGTCTCTATGAAGGTCTGAAAGCATATGCACTTTTTTTTCTGTTTCAACGTGGATGGAAGTTGACTTTTAAGCTGTAAAATGTAGCGACTCCTCGATAACAAGCAAATAAAAATCAATATTTAAGCAATTGAATGTATTTGTTTTGACATAAAGGTACCGGAGTGTGCGCGTTTTTAAAAACTTGTCAGATGGTAATATGTCAAACATCTTGACTTTTGAACCATGTTTGACGAAACATGGGTTGTGCTTTTATTTAATATACTAATTATGCAGAGGAAAATGTTTGTTTTGATTTATTATCTTTTACACTATCTTTTTACACTGGACTTATGTGTAATGATCCTGACTACAATCATTCTATATAATCTAGAGGTAAGAATGTAATATTTTCTCTCAAACTGTAGTTCCTAAAAATATGTATCTGCATTGAATCTTAAGGCATTTGCACGCTGCTTCTGTGGGTCATGACAATGATTTATGACCTCAGGCCCTCCTCAGTCAAGATAAAGACTAACGTGTCCTTCCACTAGAACATTTTACATTTTTTTGTTTTTGTTTTTTTGTTTGTTTTATTCCGTGTGTTGTTTTGATCAATGAAGAGCCCTCTCTTGTTTTACTCATCACAGACATGCAGTTATCAGCTGGTCTTCCAGTTCTTTCTTGTGCCTTTTTTTATGTTCTTCAAAGAGGTGTTTAGAAAACCAGCAACGAATGAAAGCATCAGTCTTAATTAAACAGCAACTAAATGAATGTTTCGTCATGTAGCCAGTGCACGCCACAGGTTAAAAGTATTATGCAAGTGGTAGTACGGAATCAAACGCATCTAGCAGTAATAATGTGAGATTTGGCTCACTTTAGATTTTTGTGTCTCAGCGAGCACCGGATAATGTAAACGTAGAACAGTAAAAGGCTTAAACAATCAAACCAGCCTTGTCTTTGTAATGAATGGCAATAATGAATTAACCCTGCTTCCATGCCTTTAGACTATGCTATTGGATGTGTTTGCAGATGTTTCTAGCAATATTAATCTTATGAATGTATGGACCTGTGCCTTCCAAAGCCCTTTTCATGACTTTGATGTCTGATTTGCTGGATGATAAAATGTTGGCTACCTCTCTACTTCTTCTGGGGGTGAAAAGATGTGCTGAATGTAAAGTCTGCATAGCGCTTCATAAGGAAGTGATGCCGAGAGCAAAACACGGTTTTGTTAACAATAAAGACACAAATCATTTCATCGGAATGAATTTGCTGTTGCAGTTCTTTTAATTGTTGTACATTTTTGAATAAAGTCTACATGTGTGCTTCACATTGTGCGTCTGGCAAGCTGCATATTGCATTCATGTCACCATGTGGTTGTATGTATAATGACAGTATTTATGGTAAAAAAAAACAAAACGATAGATTTAATACAGAAAAAAAATGCGTAACCATGGAAACATTACATTTTATTGTACAGAGCAGGAGATGTTGCAATAGAACATTTTTATAATTAATAAAGCAGTCTTCTTTGGGGCTTTTTTGAAACATCCTAAATTGTTAGTAAGATGTTTTGGGTTGGTCTTATTCAATATTTTTCGACATATCCCAGCATATATCATAACTTATTGTCAACGAATCCCAAGAGAGGCCCATTTAGTCCTAATCATATGGGCACTCTGCTCCATTCAGAGCCAATCCATCATACACAAAGCAGTATTAGCCACCATATGGCAAACACTTGCGTGCCAAATGGTTGGTAATATAGCAAAATGTTCCAAAATTAAATGCTCACTACTGTAAGAGGGATAAAAGATATAATCTCCGTTTTTTTTACAACCTTATGAAATGAGTTATTATTAATTATTAAGGCGTCGGCAGGCTCAAGGATGAACTAATCAGATTTCGGCCATCAGGTTTTTGGCTACAGCTCTTTATGTCATCTGCTGGTTGTAACAAAATCTCACAAAACATGGCAAATTTACAAATTTGAATCCAAAAGTTAAAGGTCAGCTTCACTGTGCTCTCCCATGAGATTGGCTGACAATAGGGAAAAGCATGAACATATTGCCTTTCCCTTGAAAACGCTCATACATTACTTAGGCAAGAAAAATGTATTTCATCGTCCAAACACCAAAACAGTTTATACAAGAGATTTTTTTGCAAATAATAGAGAAATTATATCTGATCAATACAAAAAGGCAGACTTACTCATCTTAATGCATCTGCACAAAAATACACTGTCAATCTACTCAGGCCTGAAGCATGGTGGCAGGCAGACTATGGTTGATGATCGTCATGTGGATGACTCGTGTCATGGCGACTTCCTTGAAGACACACTCCATTAATCCTGCACATAATTAGATTTCACAGAATGAGATAAGTGTAAAGTACTTCACAGTCCTGAAGTGTCGAGATAGCAGCCATAAATTCCACAATTCGATCGCAGTCTAGAAATTGGAGCGCGGTTACACGCTGGCCCGGAGAAACATCCGTATGACGATAATCATATTCAGTAGCTGGGCCACCATTCAAGGCGGGGGTAAGCAAAGCCCCACTCTTGATATCGATGAGTCGTGGAAACTTAATTAAAGGCTAACAGATGTTTTATGGACGCTAGCACACTTATGTCGGCTAGCCCGCGATGATGTTGGCTAGCCCGCTGATCACAGAATCAACAAGCCCTAATTAAAGTTGAGGTTACAGTTGGATGGTGTGGAGGAAGTGTGATTATTTTGGGTTAAAATGCGCACAAATAACTAACTAAATAAAACAAAAATGATATAAAATGCGCAATTTTGTCAAGGTTAGGTCTGGATCAGAGTCACTACTTCCCAAATTTAGGCAACCGTCATCGGCATGGTTCCAATAATAACTGTGCAATGTAAGGTTGAGAGACGACAGCATGACATCAATTTCAGAATTAATTTAATGTTCCAATGCCTTAAATCAGCCTTAATTACACCTAATGGAGACAGGATATGAGGAGACATGAGACGGCTTCAGAAACTTTTCTGTAGAATGAATGAGGAAACGCAGGTAAATCCTACACGTATGCCTTCATAATCATTTTGCGTGATGTACTGTATAATTGTACATGACATCACCGAGGATTTCTCATGGGGCAGTTCCAGCTCTCCCAAACTTCGCGTCTCTTCCTCGTGTCTCTTTCTTGCGTCCTTGCTGGAGAAGACGCGAGGAGGAGACACGAACGAGAAGGTGAAGGGCAGCCGTTAGATCTACGTGACCCCCCACCTTTTTCTCCCAGGCTAAAGCTAGCACGTCCCACAGAAAGCCAAACATTCACAGCACCACGCTGGCTGTGGCGCAGTTGTTGGTGGAGATGCCGATGCGGCGGCGGCACGTGAACATTTTGCGGAGCTCGGCGCGGAAGCGGTCATGCAGCCAGGCGTAGAGGAACGGGTTGCAGCAGGAGGAGCTCATCGCACACAGGTGACAGAGCAGCTGGATGAGCAGGAAGTAGTGCTTGTCGATCAGGTCGATGTCGATGTCGCGCAGCACGTTGAACACGCTGATGGGCATCCAGCAAACGCCGAAGGCGGCCACCACCAGGCTCACCAGGCGGAAGGTCTTGCGCTTGCGCATGCGCTGAGCCTCCACCTGGCTCTGGGTGTGGTGGCCCGGCACCACGCAGTTCCGCAGCTTGACGGAGATGCACAGGTACGAGATGCAGAGCGCAGACAGAGGCAGGACGTACGTGATGAAGAGGGTGCTGTAGGCGTAGGCCAGCCGCTCCCTCTCCTGGCCCATCCAGAACTCCTCGCAGATGGTGAAGCCCTCGTCCTTAAACTCCACGTGGTAGGTGTGAGCCACAGCTGGGGCCACCAGGCCGCAAGACAGCAGCCAGATGGCGGACAGGAGGTAGGTGCACGCCAGGACTGAGATGCGCTTTTTCAGGGGATGCACCGTGGCGTGGTATCTGCAAGGACGAGAGAGTGCTTCTGTGCTTCGACTGCGCCAAACAGCAGACAAACGTCAACCATAACACACCATAAATCACACAGCCACCGAACAGTCGACAACCAGGCTGACGGTTTTAACAAACAGCTCGTGTGCTGAGATTCACACGTCTCGTGTCCAGCTCACTTCGGGTGGTGGGCTTTTGGCAGAGAATTTGATGTGAGAGTGACGAGGCCTTGAAATACTGAACAAAAAATAAAAAAAAAGGTGCTATGACGAGTAATGTTCGGTTCTTCTTGTCCTTCTACTAGATATTTGGACAGACCCAGAACTGGGCATCAGCAGCTTTGACTGCAGTGGATTTAGCAGCCATACAGCCATCTGCCATCTGTAGCTTGAAAGAAAAAAAAAAACTTTGAGGGCTGTATGTAGTCCCTGAAACACCTCAGGCAGCACTTATTTGAAAGGCTCCCGCATTGTTGTCCATGTTATGTATCAGAGCGCACGAGAACAACATGTGCTCCACTTTCACCCGCCTACATGAAGCTGCATCAAGCTCGCCTTGATGTAAATTCGGTCCCACTTGGGCGCGTGTAAGTGTTACTTTCAGAGCGGGCATCAAATCCACCACGTGCACAAGTGCCACCGCAAGGCCGCGCAAGCCATAATTTGAGCCAAGTTCTGTGCGTCTTTATTCCCGCATTTGCAACTCTCTAACAAGTTGACTGCCTAAGGCGATGCATTGTGTGCCCAACGCGGAATGCATTTGCACGGCTCCTTGTCGCTTACCTGTCCACACCGATGGCTGTAAGTGTGAAGACTGACACGTACACTGTCACCGGCTGGATGAGATACACCAGGTAGCACATGAAGCGGCCGAAGACCCAACCGTGGTGGTTGAAGGCGTAGGCCAAGGTGAAGGGGACACACGTGACGCACATCAGCAGGTCGGAGAAGGCCAGGTTCCCGATGAAGAAGTTGGTGACGTTGTGCATCTTGCGGGTGCGACAAATGACGTAGAGGAGCAGGTAGTTGCCAAAGACGCCCACCAGCGCCACCAGAGTGTAGCAGGGGATGATGAGGAGCTTGAAGGACTGCAGCAGCTCCACGCCCACGAACTGGGGGCTGCGCTTGGAGGAGTCGTTCCGCAGCGCCACCTCGAACACCCGGTCGGCGTCGCTCCCGTTCCCGCCCCGCGTCGGACACGCCGGCGTGAGCTCCGCCGCAGCCCAGCCGCTGCCTGCGCCCTCCATGGCGAAAGAGGCTGATGATGTCGACCTGGGAAGATGAAATCATGACTCCCACGAGCATGCATTTCATACTGCTGGAGACAACGTTTCTTTTAATTAGTTAGCGTCGTGGTAAAATCCCCTCTCTTAATAAAACAAGAGGTTAACTGCAGACAGGATGTGCAGTTTAATGAGAGAGGATCTTATCTGTGCCATTATCGTTCCTGCCCTTGTCACAATACTCTGTAGCTCCACTGGAAAAATCACAGCGCAAATAGAAACCCGAAAATAGATCAACTATGAGAAATTGCACAAGAAATGTGTTTTTAGAGTGGGCCCAGATGAATGTAATTTCTTTCGTCTGCTTTGTGTCCATGGAGATTCTCATTCATCCAGATCATGAAACTGAGTTCAAGGGCAATTGAACTTTCTTCTTCTTCTTCTTCTTCTTTTTTTTTTTTCTTGCTTTTTGGTTCTTGTGGATAGACACCGTTGGAATATGCCACCGGATTTCCTCAAAACTCAAAGGCCAAACAATGAATGTTGAAGCAAGGTGTGTTCACATTCCAACCGAGGAATGGCAGCGAAACTGCATGACAACATCAGACAATAACGGCACGCTGCAAATCACAGGCACAGCGAATCATCTCACCCATTAGATTCCATTAGAATTTGCACTTAACTGCTTTTTTTTTTTTTTTTTTGCAGTATTGGTCGAGTTGTGCGCTCCCTGCCTGCGTGATTACACAGAAAACCTATGAATGACCCGTTTAATACATGCAGAGCTGGACATTTCACTCTGAAAATATTCCACTGACCTTGGTGTGGGAATGGGAATGCGCGCTTCAGCGTGCTGAGTTGATGCTAAAATCGCTCAGACAAATACCCCCCAATTATTATTATTATTATCATTATTATTATTGCCTTGTAACAACCAGACTACATAGTGAGCTTCAAGCACGTGAGCTTCAAATTAAACTGATGATGGGCTGAAGCCCAGAAAAAGGGACCAGGTTTGCACTGGTCCTCTTAATTTACACATGCCATCAAAACCACACAGGTCTCCCTATCAGTCATTCACGCGCATCAGCTCTCTGCAGATCAGTCTTCTATCCGAATTTTAAATAAAAAAAAAAAACTACTGTGTTTGCGGAGAAGTAACATAATGAAAATAATGAATTAATTTAGAATTAAAAATGATAAACCCTCTAAATGAAGCACTTGAGGCCACTCTGGAGGCAGCCCTCCAGCGGCGTTTTGAAATTGTGGCAGCCACGTGAGTTCGCTCTTCTCCCTTCGCGGCGCGTCAGCAGCTGGAGGCAGAAAGCCGCTCACCTGTTTATCCGGATGTGGACGCCGCGTTTTCAGCAGCAGATCAGCGGCGCTGGCGGCGCGGACGCTCGGGAGAAGCTGCAGACGGAGATCCAGCGTGCAGCCCGTGCGCGCCCCGTGGAGAGGTGCGCGCGTCTCGCACGGATGAAAGCGAGCACCTCTAGGCAGAGCCGCGCTCCCGCCTGCGCCATTTGGGGATGTTCATTGAAAAAAAAAAAAAAAAAAAAAAAGAAAAAGAAAAGAAAAAGAAAACAACAACCAAAAAAAAAAAAAGAAGAAAAAAAAAGAATGTGGAAAAAGCACCGTCAGATGGCAGGTGCGCGTTAGCGGCGCACAGCGGAGCGTGTGCCGGAGGAGGCGCGACTTTATATATCTGCCTTTTAAACTTGACTGACAGCTCTGATGCCTGGAAGAGCTTCTTACGCGTCTGTGGACGGAAACCTGGAAAAGCCACGCACAGGCCCCTTTTTTTTAAAACAAAAAACAAAAAACGTTACCCCACCGCTGTATTTTGTTGTATCAAATTTAAAACAAAAATCACAATTGTATCAACATTTGACCAGCTGATTCTTGTCTCAGTTTTAAATGAGTGATGGGTAGAGGTGCCCAAAAGGTCACAGCACTGCTGTTTAGCTGAATGCAGCAGGGTTTTTTTGTTGGATTTTTTTTTTTTGTCACTGTGGCTGTGGTGTTTGAACTGTAACCCTTGGCTGGTCACAAATATTTGCTAGAAGCACTGCGGGCAGACTGATAAGGAGGCGATGGGATTCACCGTCTGGACGTTGACTGGCTTGTGCGAGGGACACAGCCGGAAGCGGCGCTGCAGGGGCGTTGGCGTATCGTCGGCGCACACCGGCTTCTCCATCTTCTCTAGACCGACCGCGGCATGGGCAAAACAATCACGGCAATATGCAGGCATTAGTGGGCTGATTCCGAATCGATAGCCCGCTGTGAAGCCAGACGGGATGGCCTGAGGAGGAGACGCCGGAGTGATGCTCGCGGCCGAGGCAGCCCTTGCAGTGTGTCTGTGGCTTTGGCACATTCATTTAGCGCTGCAAGAGTTTGTTTGTGATCAATAGAGGTTAACTTTCCCTGCTCCTCTTCCCGCATGCAGCTAGTGGTCCCTCAGTCTGCGCCCAGCAGGATCAATCCACGCAGAAAGCAGCCCAGAAGGCATAGAACAGACTGTAGAATATAAACAGCGGTCTTCTCAGCCGACTCCTCGGGTTGCACACCCCTTCGACAAAAACATGACAGCGTGGCAGGGATAATGTGCCACGAGGGAATAATACAGATCCAGATCCTCTGTTTTCATTTGGAGGAATATTCAGGCTCTTCTTGGAACCTGCAAAGTAAACCTCCACGAGGCAAACTGTCCCGCAAGATCAATAGTGATGAGACAGAAGCTGAGCTCGTGTTTCAAAAGGAGACGGTGGTCGGCACTTCATGTCGTCTTGCCCTCAGCACAAAACAGAGCAAGTGATTGGTCATGTACCCCAAAAAAGACAGACTTTAATGAGGGCAATTGAAATCTAAATGATCCAGAATGCCTTCATCTGTACTTGCTTTCACGGGCTCTCAAAGTTGATGTCAACTTTGCCTGTTGCGTTTATTGATCGCTTTTGTCTGAAGAGTTCACGCGAGGCGGCAAAGTCTCAGCAAGAGAGTTTCAGCATGTTCTGCTAATTTTGACACTGTCTGTGCGCGTGTGTGTCTAAGATCACAACACAGCAAGTGTGTGTCAGATAGACTGTGACGGAGCAGCGCAGCACTACAGTGTGCAAACACTCACACATTTAGTTGTCGTTCCAAATTGCCGTTATTGTCTCCAGAAGTCTCCCTCCATCTGCCGCGCGCATTTGTCGCACAAATGTTTGAACATTCATTTGTTCATTATCTGTATTGCTTGGCCGGAGCAAGGTGACCGGGGGCTGGAAGCAATCCCAGCATGCATTGGGTGAGAGGCGGGGTTGCCACCGGACATCTGCCCAGACAGCCCCCGGTGTTCACATTCGCACCTTTGTGTAATCTAGAGATGCAAATATGTTCCTGCGCCGCCATGATGGCGCTGACCTCTGGTCCGTCTCGCCACCCAAATGACCCGCGGCAGCTGCCTGGACCTCCGCACCAGCGCAAAGGGGTAACACATTATGGTGTGTCGAAAAGGACCCACCATGAACCATAATTTGCAGAAACTGACAGAAAAAAAAAATGTTAATTTTCTCAGTGCACATTTGCTGTGCCGGGAAAACGGTGTACTGAACATGGTGAACTGATACAGTCGAGGCGGCTGCCAAAGCAACGAGACGGGAGGCAACACAGAGTGCAAAAGCGCGTTTGTAATCACAAGAACAACTGAAGGACGCGGCCGTTCAGCTGCAGCATGTTTTGATCCCGCAGCATCATATTCAATGCAGAATGATGAATGAATTATATGTAATACAAACTGTATGAAACAAGTGTTCAATGCAACTAGATGCATAATACACCTCCTTCAGAGAGTGGTCTGTGCTCACTCACTGCTGCAGACTGCTGTCCCAAGGCCAAAAGCACGGTGGGAAGCTAATACATTTCCAAAGCTGAAAAGTAAAGATAAAAGTCTTGAATGAATCGTTCTTGTTTTTTTTTCCTTCTCTTATACCTGACTAGAGTTTTCATGCTGTAATTGAATGACAGACCTCAACTGTTCAGCAGGTTTGTTCAACAGGTGAGGAGCATCGGCACTAAATGCTGCCTCACTTTGTTTGGCTCTTAACATGGGAGCACACAGCTGACCAAGCCGAGGCGACCTGAGGGGTCCGGATGCTTCATAAGGGAAGTAATAAATCTTGCATATTTAAAAGATTTTAAACTCTATCCTTCGACTCGCACAAAGCCAGAGTGGTGATTTGAGGCCCGGTGTGGTACGGTCCGGTTTCCTGGTGTTTGGCAGCAGCATTCTGGATCAGGTGAAACTGCACGACAGGATTTATTTTTGTTAAGACCTGTAAAAACACCGTCGCAGTAATCGTCTTTCTC
>CAAKHG010030775.1:21719-49116 GCA_901007715.1 Dactylopterus volitans | reverse complement strand
TGACGGCTGTCGCATCCGGTGTGTTTTCTCTCGGCGCTCCGTGCGACTGCGTGGTGGGAGCGATGCCGGAAGCAAGTCATTCATCACACGGGGTTCGAGTGCTGGTTGGAGTGGCCAGGAGGGGCGCACCAGGGGGCGCACGCTGCGCTTGTGTCGCGCTGGGACCGGTTTGGGAGCTGACTGTAAAGTAACAGGCGTCCTGTGGCTCCGCCCCCAAACTAAGCTGACGTCAAATGACCCCGCCCATTGACCCCGCCCAGGACGGCAGCACAGAGGTGTTCAGGCTCCCTCATGCCTGAAGAAATTACATGTCTTAGTATCATTTACTCTTTTTCTTCTCGTTTTTGTTTTAATTCTTTACTTTATCGGTTGTATTTCGTGCATAACATTTGAATTGTGAAAATCTTTTTTTAAAAAAGGACAAAAAAAGCTAACAGTGTTAACGTGGCTGCTCAGTAACTATAACTGCTCAATCACAATATAGGCATGTTTTTTGTACTATAATCACTCTTAAAGATGTCTTGTTCTCAAAGGTCAGCTTGTTTTAGTAACAGTATAAACAGCATCACTCGTGACACCACATAATCAACTTAAATGTGCAGTTGCAACCTACTTTAGCGCTTCGGTGTCCATTTGTAGTTTTACTGCGTTTTCTTAGTTGCACAATCTTCAGATGCCTCTCAGCTTCAGTAGCTTTGTGTGCTCTGCAGCATTTGTGCACTTCGTGTCGGCATTGTACTTAGTGAGAGTTGAAACAACATGAATGATGTTTGTAAATGACGAGAAGGGCTTTGTCTTCAAAGGGCAAGTGGCACACGTTAACAAGATGTATTGTTTATTACAACATGGACAAAAAAAAAGAATCTGAAAAGCTTTGATTCAAAAGTATTGGACAATGACAACTGAATTATCTGCACAGACAAGCGTAAAAGGCAACACTGTAAATGTCAAACTTTAAGGCCACTGTGTCGCCAACAATGATTAAACAGAGCAGGAAGGTGCAAAGTTAAGAGGTTAAACTGGCACATCAAGTGTTTACAGTCTAAGATATCCTGAAATTGTCTCATTGCCCTTACACACTTGTTAAATAGAGTAAATAATTACACAAATTGAGAAAAAAAATAACTTTTAAAACTTGGTTCAGTGCAGACAAAAAAGGAAATAAGTGTGATTACAACTGTACATAAGGACACTGTAAGCCAGAGATGTTGTTGTTTGGGCCGTTTCATTTTCACAGCGACCTAAATCCAGGACAGAGCTTGAAGTGACAGAATAAAATAGATTTTTTAAAAAGGCACATGAGAAGTTATCTCTGCACGTATTGTGCAAATAAATTAAGAAAAATTCAAGGAATGTATTATCCGATGTTTGCAACTGAAGCTGCAACATTGTGGCAATGCCTACAGTTTCACATTAAAAAAAACCTTGATCATGATTTCCACAAAAAAAGAGGAAATACTTTCAAATCTGAGTTATTAATTCTATTATTTTTATTTAAAAGAATAAAACAAATCCCACAAATAGCCTAAACAAAAGGCACCATTAAAATGAGCAAAAGTGTAAACATTGTTTTTAAATAAAAATCATTAACTTCCTGAGAATAAAAACCAAAATATAAGTATTTACAATATTTCATCCAAGTTGAACTAGGCTCAACATATTGGGAGGAGGCATCCGATAGCGCCGTGTTGGTCCTGGAATACCGTCCATAATGTTGGAGTGAGGGGATTAAAAGATGTTCCAGGAACACCAGCAACATGGTGATGTCGGTTCATGCATCGTAAGGCACATGTGGAAATACGCCTCTGAAATCCAGTCTGCCACGTGAGCCGACAATAGAATCCTACAGAAATACAAACCCCTGTTCCATTCATGTGCAGCTGACTCTGATGTAACATTGGCCTCCCAGCAGTCAGACCACAATTTTAAAAAAGACCAAACAAACAATGTGGCACCTGATGCCACTACTGACTTTAAGTCATGTATCCCCTGGCAACACATGGTCTGTCAGGGTCTGGGGACATCTACAAAGCAACATGACTGGATTCCTCAAGAGGCAGCTCACTTCTGGAGGCGTTTTGTTCTCCCTCAGAGATGGGGAAGGGCACGCTCTAGTCACCGGGTATCGAGTCGTCAGTGTGGGGCTGCCGTTTGATTGGCTAAAGCAAAGTTCTGCTGCAGAATTAGCAGAGAGCCGCGCAGCTGTAAGGAAAAGAAGAACTGACTCAGCAGCTAGATCACCCGTGTTCTCAGTTAAAAGAGCCCGGCTGGTTGTAAAATTGTAATTTGAATTGTGAAATTCTCGGAAAAGTGCAAAATTCTGTACTCTGTCCAAATGGTAATGTTTATGGACAAACCAATTTAAATTAGTCCCTAATTCACTTCCAATACATCAAAATAAATGTCCTAATATAGTCCAAATATAAGGCAGTACAAAAGGCAAATTCTTAATGTATTCAAACAAATTACATCTATTAAAAAGGCCCAACTATGAAGCTAAAAGAAAAGCTTAAAAGAGAAGACTGTCCTACCTGTTCTAAGAGTTTGATGGAGTCCTGCAGCACAGCTTTTAACAGATGCATCTCCTCGACGGTCTTAAACCCTGGACCCTGTCTGGGACCATATTCAGGCTTCATGCTGTCAAACAGAAGGCAATTATTTTCATGAGAAATATGAGCATGTCAAAGAATCGCTGATGTAACACTGTCACATTATCACGTTTACTGGGGCCGAGAAGCAGTTGCTTCAATGTGATATATAATACGTAAGAGGGAAAATCCAAAGAAGTGTGCACGTTGCAAAGGAAGTGGGGACCTGGTTTCGCTCCTCTCCCTCATGTGATGCTTTGTGTTCATGTACATGCGGTGGGCAACGTCCTCCATCACCCACAGCTTAAAAAACAGGCCCACATTGAGCACTGTCAGAATCAGCAAACTGAAAGGACACAGAAAACGTTGCAATTGAAGTGAGCACAAGCGCACGTGACGAAATAGTTATAAAATGAGTAAAATTCAAGCAAAAAGAAAAGCCAAAAAAAAGCAATAAGTCAGTGATTACAGCAGCAATTAAAGTTTTTTTTAAAGAATTACAAACTACACCATTTACTTACATCACGCTCATCCCAGCCACTACTGCACTGATGTTCCATCTGTACGGGCTATTCATTTCCGATGGGCCTGAAATATAAAAGCTATGACTCAGTCCGAGTAGACAACAGGTCAATAAATTGTGGTTTTTTTTTTTTTTTAAATAAAAAAAAAAAAATAAGTCACGCAGCCTTTAAAAAACTGCAGCCAATATAAAACATCTTGCACTCATTGGCAACATTTTTATATACACCTCCATCTTTATTTGAGTTTATGCATATATGTTGGTGTATATGTTGTCATTGTAGCGGCATGAAACTAGTAAAAATACCTTTAAATTTCTGAGGTGTTGCAAAGATGGTACGAAAACAGTTCAAAGCATAAATATTGTTTGTGCTAAAGTTAAAGAAAGCACAATATCTTAAGAAAAGGATTCACATCACTAAAAATTAAATTACAAAAGACAAATCATACTTTTGCAATTCTTTTGTTAAACAGTATGAACTAGAACTAACATCTCATAGCTGCAGGCCAACAAGAATGCCCAGAAAATGTTTTTGCAGGGCGTTATTTTGTCAAAGTGGACTCGAACCTTGAACACTTAAATATAAAAATGTCATCACATCATCCTGTTCTAACATTTTTGTGAAAATTTGCAATAATTAGTGTTATGGATTCTCACATTGTGGCAAAAAGCATGTTTAGTGAGATCAGTGACCAAATTCTTATCAGTTCATCCTTGAGTCCATGTGGACGTTTTTGTCAAAACCGGAAAAAATAAAAATGAAAAAAAGCCCTTCGAGGTGTAACTGAGATATCGTTCATGGGAGCGGGACGGACAACTCGTAGGAACATATTCCCATGTTGCATGACCATCAGAACGATCTAGATTTGAGCATAACCTTACTCAGAACGGATATTTGCACTGACTTGGATGAGGTGAACAAGCTTAAACTTTCACTCATGACATCATGTACCCATGTTGCCGTCTCGGTGCTGCTCGTGGTCCTGCCCATACTGCTTGTTGGGCTTCATGTGCTCTGGCAGCGTTCGGCTATAAGTTCGCCTCCTCCTCCGCAGACCACCCATCTTCCCAGCATCTCCCCCTCCTTGGTTCATCTCTGCCTCCTCCTCCAGCAGCTCTGCTTCTGCACAATAAGTGTCCAAACACACATATGACCAAGGTACAGAAGGCTTAAGGCAGCAACACAACACCAGTTGAGGAGGCATGAATGTATTCAGATGCCTTCTGCTTTCAACTTCTGCAGATTTAAAAAAAAAAAACACATTTGATGATATGGACAATCGATGTTTTCAGGTGTACTGCAAAAGTAAAATGGCTGATAAGCCTATATTGTCCACTGTGTTGCCTTTGCACTTCCTTGCTAATGCAAATGCAATGTGATTCCCTTCTGCAAAGTCCGATGTATGTAAGAGGAAACATTTCAGATCCGAGATAAAAATCGAGCAGACATGGAAGTGCTCTCTCCTCACCAAGCTGTCTGAAATAATCTTCAATGCCACTCCAAGAGTTTTTAGTGATGAAGGACTTGACCAGGCCCCATGGCTGCTTCTTGTATTTCACATCAGTGTAGACCCTGGAAGCACGAGGAGAGCTTTAAGCGGCAGTCACTTAGAAAAAAGACACAGATAAACATCATGAGGAAACAATTACCTGAGTCGACACTTCCGCTTCGAGTTACTTATGATGTAGTATCGATTTTGAGTGTAAAAGTAATCGTGATAGGGAACGTCATGAGTGTACACCTCGGAGTCCACCAGGTAATACTGACCGTCCCTGGATTCTTTGTACAACGTCTGGGAGATAAATGGAGAGCAAATAAGAAGCAGCCTAACTTGCTGAAATATCTTTACTCTCATGCATGCGAACATTCACGCACGCACACACACACGCGCGCGCGCACACACACACACACACACAGCATCTGTACTGATGTAAACCTGGTTCTCTGTAGCGGTGGAGAATTTGCCAATCAAAGGGTTGCTGATGGTGATCGTGTAGTTCAGACTCCTCTTCATGTTCCCCGAGGTATCTTTTTGCCAAGCGGTAAAGCTGGAGTCTGAAAACATAAAAGACACACTCGAATCTTTGTAAGAGACTGGTGGTTGAGTGGGTGTAGGAAGGGACTCACTGGTTATCTTCCTGACATTCATGAACCTGCGGATGAAGCTGGAGTCGGTGAAGAGCAGCTCGAACATTTTGTTGGCGCTGATGTGGAAGACTTTGTTTAGATAGAGCCGGCCCTGCACCTGCGACTGGCCCATTCGCTCCTCCACTGAGGAAGCCAGAGGGAGAAGAAATTATTCAACCACAAATATATATCACATACATACACACACACACACACACACACATACATGCACCCACCAATCAGCCATAACATTAAAACAACTGCACGTTTGCGACTGAATAGAATGCAACAGCCCTGGAATAAATTCTCCCTTCAGGAGGGGTTTTACATTGAATTTTTACCGAATCTGTTTGAAAGAGATGTTGATATATTTTATTGGTTGTTAATTGGTCACCCCTCATGAATATGAATGGGATGACCAAAATATTTGGGACACCTCTCAGTATTACCCAGTGCAGTTCAACAGTATCACAAATAACTGTCCCAATAACAATCGTCAAAATATGTCAGCGCCACTCACAGCAAGATTCAATAATAATAAAAAAAAAAAATTAACACAAAACTCCTCCTGAAGAGAGAATTTATTGCAGGGGTGTTGCATTATCTTCTATGGTAAACATGCAGTGGTCAGTGTTACGCTCGATCCATGTATATATGCTGTAGAAATCAAAACAACTCCTGGGCTGCATCTGCTTACCTTCCTCGTTGCTTTCGGAGCCGCTCTGCTCAGACACACCATTCTCATTGGCGTTGAGATCCAGAGACAGAGAGGAGCGCTTGGAGACTCGCTCTGCGGCAGAGCGCTCTAGGGCGTTGCGAATGTCATCCGGCTGGAGAGTGATGCAGAATAATGAGCTGTAAGAACTTACTGAAACACACAGATCATGCAGGGTAAAAGAAAAAAAGAAAAAAAGAGTTATTTCCATACCACATTGGCAGAGTTCTGTGAGCCAAGAGGGGAGGGAAAGTCCTCCACTTGAGGCGTGGAAGCGTCCAGGGGTCCTTGCTCCACCCCGGGAAGGCGAAGGGAGGAGGTCTGCTCCAGCCGGCCCAGCCCATCGTCACCACCAGGCCTCATTGTCAGGCTGCAGACAAACAAGACAGGTGATGTTAAAGTTATACACCAATCAAGCGGTAACATAAAAACCACAGCATGTTTACCATAGAATATGAAGCCCCTCAATAAAATCTCCCTTTGGGTGGAGCTTTAAACATGCAGTGGTTTTAATGTTCTGCATATTCAAAAGCATTATGATCCAGTGCAGGCGGGAATGCACTCACCTGGTCTGCATGCTTGATTCTGACGACACCTGCAAATTCTCCATTTCATCATGGCTCAATCCCAGTTCATTTCCATAATGCTGTTTAACCATCTGCCACAACTCCAAGCTGGTCAGAGGCTGAACATGAGGGAAGGGGGTGGAGGGAGAGGGGTCACATGACCTTAGAAACATCAACAGCGCTAGAGACCGTTCTGTGAACTCAAAACAATGAACATGGCAGGTTCTCCAATCTGCGCCTGACGACGCAGCTGCAGGTAGCCTGCCAACAGGCAGCTTTGACATCATTTACAGCCCGCTTAGAGTCCAATCTCCATGGGTGACAAGCAGCATGCACAACCCCCTCACCCCACCTCACCTCACACCAACTCTCACACACTCATTTTATGGTTCTGCGAACTCGACTGCCAGAAGACGCTCAATCCGAGAAGCACCCACTTACAAATAAGCGCATGTGGGTTTTAATGTAAAATGACATAACGGGAGTAGATTTAAGAAGAATGATTCCAGGGTATGTCTCGACTGCTCAACCCGACGCTGTTTGCCATATGGTAACGCGCTCGCCGTGTCAGCTCGATTCGTTTTAGTTCAAATTAAACCGTTTCACAGCCATCAACTTTTCTTTTTTTTTTCTTTTTTTTTTACTCACTCGTTAGGTCACATTTCCCCGCAGCGGTGCTTGTGTAAGCCGTCTCACACACGCATACACAAACAGATCTGTCAGCCTGGAAACACCGCGCAATCGCAATCAGGAAGTCCAGGATTTGAGTTCGAGTTCGGGGGCGTCAAGGCGAGACGCGCCGCCCAAATTCAGAGCGAGACTAAAACAATAAAAATAAATAAAAAGGTAGGTGAAAGCCCGCTGCGCCGCGTCCAGAGTCCGTTTCCGCGTCAGTTCGGGCAGCCGCGGACGCCGCGTTGCATCTGAGCCCGTCAACAAGGTTTGTGCGCCCGCACGCGCCTCGCGTCAAGAAGCCCTCTGAGCGTTCAGAAGGCGGATCGTCGATGCAAATCAGCTCTCGAGGCCACACCTGAGGAGGTCAATGAACTTTAGACGCTGACGTTTTAGCGCAACCGTGTTTGTGCCTCAAGTCCCCGCAGACGCGCGGGCGCGCAGGCGGGCGCGCAGGCGCCGCACCTGCCGACAACAGTCGGGGGCACGGGATTTAAAAGCGGCATCACCTCGTGTTTATCCACTCTAACGCGAATACGACCAATAAACCGTATTCAGTACAAATTATTAAGGTTGAAAAGGGGGCGCGGCGTTGTCATTTTAGACACGCGGGCCCTCGGTCCGCACACGAGCTTCCAGATAATCTAAAACCCACTAGTACTCGTTCGTATGTAACGTAATAAATCCAGCGGGATGAATTATTGCGCGCAGCTACATTCGAAACTCATGTTCTGTTGTCGTCATCGAGCGTGAAAGCTCTGCGTCACCGAGCTGTCCTTCTCCAGCTTTGATTTAAACTTAATGGTGTTGACATATTTGAGACGACCGTAAACAGCTCTATTGGGTAAATGCCCATCAGACTAAATTACCAGCGGACTGTTTTTGACCATAATCGTACCTGTTAATTTCATTTTATTTCGTGACACTTCTACCCGGAGGACCTTCCTAAAAGGTTTTCCACTGCCACTTGTTTCAGTTCGGCCACCAACATGGCTCAGACTTCAACTCCACATGCGCTCTAGAACTCCCATGCACACATTTGTCATTTGGTCTGCAGATGCAGCTCTGGCCGAATCCAACACTTTTCTTCACACACTGGAGGTTTTTAAAAGACAATTCTGCATGCGTGCACGCGCACACACACGGACACACAGACTGGAGGCTAAGCTGAGCTGGTGGGTTTATCTTGAATCATCTCTGACATGCAAGCAAGCAAGTTAATCCCACGTCGTAAGAACTGTATTTCGGTATGTGGAGCAATAAACTAGCTTCTGTCTGTTGGATCTGCTGCTGCTCTGTGCAGATGTTTACCCTCCATGCAGTCTCTGAGCGGCACTGATAAGCTCAAAAGGAAGACCGTCTGAGGCCGGAGCCATACGATTTGTACTCTGGACCGATTAGATAAGTGCTGCAAATCGGGGTAAAGTTACAGACCTGCGGGTGCTCTTGCAGGATTTTGTCACGTATGGGACAACAAAATCTATGCTGTCTTTGCATGATATCACCAGATAAGTGCTGTCAGGTGTGCTGTGAAAAGAGACAATCTGGCTTTTGGACAGGCTGTCGCTCACAAATGTGGTTGACTCACCTTGTCCATCAGTGTGTTTTGCCACATGCGGAAAACACCCTGATAACTTTTCTCTCTGGCTGAGAAGGAGGTGAAGAAGAACTGTGGAGGAGGACACAGACACACTCGCACAGTCACTGCGTGTTCAGAGAAGCACCAGAGAAGTCTGAATGATGATTGGGATCGCATGACACATGACGTACTCTCTCGGTTTGCGTGCAGATCTGGATTGCGTTGGGAATCAGCCGAGCCGTTTTCTCTCTTGACATATTTATGATGTCCTTAAAAGTCAGGGTAATCTAAAGGAGAAAGATTACAGCCGTTAACAAATCCACCTGCATCAGTGACAGCAATAAAGGGAAAACACCTTGCTCGGATACATTAGGCATTCACAATAATTGCACTCCAGAGCTAAAGCGACTTTTTTGCAACTCGGGAGCAGAACGACATGAGCATAAGCGTTACCATGTGGCTGACCGAGGCTGCGGTGGTGGAGCAATTAGTGCATCTCTTGGGTCATTTTGCTTTTTGTGTGTTCACTGCCTCTGTAATTGTTGCACATGATTGCAAGCTGTTGCATCTAAATGTCCTCACCTGTTTGCTTTTTTTTCATCAAAACCGGAAACATTCTGCATAGATGGAAACATTTATATTTCTTTATAATGGAGTGTCACCTTGCTCTTTTCAGCAGATGAGAATAAACTGATTTAATGTAGTGTTTTACGGTTGTTGTTTTTTTCTCCCTTAAAATACTGTACAATCTGGCAAACTGATATTTTTCTGCACGTCAAGCACAGTCACCCATTTCTAAAGAAGAGAAACTAACATTACATATTTTCAGCTTAAGTTAATATAAAAATAAAGTCCTTGGCTCTCCAACATTGTCTTAATACCTTTGTGCCTCGAAACACATTGCTGTAGAAACAGAGCCAGTTCTCAGAGAGGTAGAGGCGTCCCTGAAGGAGGATGTCCCGCTGGAGGGCACATGGGTAGTCTGAGGGAAAACACATGAGGCTGCTGAATCGTAATGAGCGTACCTGAGGAGGCACATCACGAAACATGTTTCTCTAGGACTGCGCTACAATTCACTGTTGCCACACAAAACATGTGCGCATGCAGCCATCATTCATTCTGGTGAAGCCATCTTGGTTGCCTCAGATGCCAATTCGGTCGTACTTTCACAACACAGATCCATGCATGTTTATTATTTTTAGTGCATGTGTTTTAGCTTCAAAAAAACAAAAGATGAAAAGATGCAAAATATAAATGTGTTGTTAGAGTTGTTTTGAAGCCTTTTTTAACCTGAAAATGAACGTTAAAAATTGAGCTGCCTAGTGCTATTACTGGTGACATGATCGGAGGCGGTTGCAACTTAACCATTCATTTTAATTGGTATGTTTGTTCTCATTAAATATAAAAATGTATTTTCCCTGTTTTATAAAGTTATTTGCCCTACTCACTAGTGTCAAACGGCCATTTCCGAGTTTATTTAGACCATATTTACACCTTGACAAGTACAAAATTAAGAAAAACATGGTGTATTGTCTTTTGTGGGGAAAATGGGATATTGCAATGCCGAGCAGTGAATACCAGCATCATTAGAAATAAGATAAATGTCTGGATTAGGGGGCAACACTGGACCCACCTTTGTTACTCACCCAGTAAGAGGAGCTCAGACTCTGGCAGTTCTTTAAAGAACTTCTTAAACTCGTCACACCTCTGTTTGTAGGTAGGCAGAGGGGTTTGGGGTGCAGCGAGGCATTGTCCCTGAGTGTCAGAGCTCTGAGAGATGAAAAAGCAGTTGTACAATGAGTCATTAGTGCAATATTTATCATATTGTGATTTGTCCCGTCAACCCTTGTGCAGAAAAGAGCAACAAACATGCAAAAATCTGGATGAAAAAAAAAGGAAACGGACAACTGGAAATCACTGCAGTGGGTCTGGGCGGATCATTATCAGCGATATGATTAGTCTTTGGGGTTTTGCATCAGAAGGAACAGCAGTTGCACTTGTGACTTGAGACATGGTGCACTGCAACACCAGATGACAGCATTTCGCTTTACGCACGGCTCCATTTGCGGGGAGCCTGGATTATTTAAAGCATGTAGTAGTTTAAGTGAAATGAGCTTCGTTTCCTCTTATCGCGCCTGATGCCGCTTTCTGCCTGTCGGGTGTCCCGCGTCATTACCTCCTCCTCCTCAGACGACCACCTGACGTCCACCATGGATGCCGTCTCGTCCGTGACGTCATCGCTACCCAAACCAGACCGGTTGGATACCTGGTCCATCTGATCTGCTGTGCTGCTTAGATTAAAAGTGACACAAACGTGGGAAACCGGAGCAGGAAGAGAAAAAAAATAGACGCGTGTTTCGAGAGTTGTCCCGATCCTCGGTGGCGAGCGTCATTACGCAGCGGCACCGCGGGGGAAGTCGTTATCTTCTGAACTGGTTTGACGAGGAAGGCTGCTGCTGCTGCCGTTCACGCGAGGAAAAAAAAAACGCACACTAACACGCTCGCGACAAACTAACCCGTGAAAGTATCGTTAAAGTTAAAGTTATTGCTAAATTGTACACTTAAGTGATGCGGCGAGACGCCACTTGCGCCCCAACTCCCCCCCCCCTGCGCCCCCCCCCGCCTGCGCGCTGTTAGCGCGTTAATCGATGGGAACCTACGTTGATCTTAATCGTGTCACACGATCCGCGGCGCCATCAGGTTTTGCGCATCTAGGTTTATCGCGCGTACCAACGTCCAGACAAAGGCGCGCGAAATCTGCGTGACAGGTTGATTCAAACGTCCCTGTAAGCCACCTACCTGACACGGAGGGGACCCAGGGTGTCTCTCGTTCGCCCGCGTGATCAAGTGGAAACGCGAGAGCACCGGTTTCTGACGCTCAGCTCTGATTGTTACCAGCTCTGTCCGGGAGTGAAGCGTGTTACTCGTCCGCCTCGTTGCAGGTGCATCTCATCCGGCCGGGAAACATGCCGTGAGGGAGTTGTCATCTCATTGCTGACGCTCATTGGTCTCCACAAAACTCGCAGGGCCTCAAAAGGACCTCTCCCTTCCTCAACTTAGGACCCAGATCCTCTAGTGGAAGCCGATTCCAACCATCGCCTTTGTTTTATTTACGTTAAAAGTCTCATAACCAGTGAAAGATTGTAAGCTTCAATTGCAAATTAAAAAAAAAAGAGCTAAAGTGATCATTTCTAGTTTCTAGTGATCATCAGCCAAGCATATAAAAAGGGCAGATCTGAGTATGTGTGATATGTAGAGAGACCAGTTCAGCAGCACTGGCAGCGTCATTAGTAACAATGCGGTCAAAGACAAGACACGTGATTCCATTTTTTTTTTCCTCCCCACATTTTAATTCTTTGGGAGTAGCATGATGAAAGTACTGGACAGCCGAGTGCCGACTCTGACACATTCACACAGCAAAGTACACGACATTGCGCGGCGTGAAACAACCATAGAAACAAAAACAGAACGACAAAGCCTCTTTACGTCAAAATGCTCGCAATAAATAGACTGATCTTATTAAATTTATATTCAATATTCTTCTGTACAGATGGTCTGCGAATTACAACACATCAATCCTCGTCAGGAAAAGCAACACTGCTACAGACGCAAATGATGTAAACGGAGAAAAAAGGAAAATCAAGGTGAATAGATCCCTCTTTCATACACACACACGATAAACCTGCACACTGACACACACGCACACACACACAATCAATGACCATGCAGAGGATCCAGAGTATGCCTGCATGAGGCGACAAATAATAATGAATACAGTACATCTTTCTCTTTTCCCCCCACATGAACACACATTCGCGCAATCAAACACCCAAAAAGGAACACAGGGAAGCGCACGGGTTTTGGGAATACAAGGAGGTGGAATGTGATTCTGCAGTGGAGGGGGTTCAAGAGATGAAAACTGGGAAAGGCGCGAGGGCCGGCGGCCTATTCCTCCAATGTGCGGAAGGCGTTCTGCATGTCCTCCATCAGCTGCGCGTACTCGGCCTTCATCTTAGCTTCGCCATCCTTCACTGGGTCCTGCATGGACATGGAGGGACAAGTCTCACTCATGTGAACAGATGCCAGACATGCAGTGCATGATGGGTAGCTCTGAGCGCGTCCGGCGCCGGAGACACACACACACACACACGCCGTGAGGCTTGCTGTGACGTTAAATGCACTGAGCAAAATGTGTCCATTCAAACGTGACAGAGCTTAAAATTAATCCTTCGGAAAGTAGATTACACGTCACACCAGATGCAGCTGGACAGCTGGTTTTGGTCTTTAAATATCAAAACCCTCATGAACCGGACGACCACTACACGCGAAGGCACACGTCCACAGAAGCCACACACACACACACACACACACACCTTGAATTTCATTGAGCTGATCCTGTAGAGGATCTCCCCCATGTGCTCCTTGATCATGGCCCAGGTGATCTTGTTGTCGCTCTGAGCTGTGGTCTCCACCGCATGCCGTGCCATGTCGTAGAATGAAATCATGTTGGAGAGAATGCCCACTGTCTTATAGAACGGACAGAACCTGTAGGAAGAAAAAAAAACACACACGCCAGTTAGCCACATATGTAATACTATATCTGGTGTTTTATTTGCCATTTTAAAAAAAATGACCATCTTAAAGCACGTGAGTGGGAGTGGCTGCGTGCTTGGGTTCAGCGTCACCTGTCATAAGGAGTGTAACCATTCTGCTGCAGGAAGTCGTCTTTGATCAGCTTGGCCACCTCCAGAGTGATCTTGTCAGATTCTGCCAGAGATGCCTGTTCGACAGGCGAGCAGTTGCATTTATATAGGCCTCCTTTACCGTAACGGCACTTGCATAATTATTGCCTCACTCACACACACACACTGATACATTGATGAGGCACACACTCATCAGGAGTGATTAGAAGTTCAGTGTTTTCCTCGAGAACGAGTCAGAATGCTCTCTGGAGGAGAATAAAATGATTGGAGTTACCTTTCCAACAAGCTGCACGATCTCAGCCAGGTCCTCCTCCTCCTGCAGGATCTCCTTGGCTTTTGTGCGGAGCGGCACAAACTCTGGGAAGTGCTTGTCATAATATTCATCCAGGGCGCGCGTGTACTTGCTGTAGCTGATGAGCCAGTTCACTGAGGGGAAATGTTTCCTCTGAGCCAGCTTCTTATCCAGACCCCAGAACACCTGAGAGAAGCCGCATCGTGAGGCCCAAAACAGATTGCACAAAAATATATTAAGACAGATCATGAAGACGATGGGGCCGGACTTACCTGAACAATGCCGAGTGTGGCTGAAGTAACGGGGTCAGAGAAGTCACCACCAGGAGGCGACACACTGAAAGGCATTTAAACGTTTAATTCAAACGTGCAGTATTTTAACTTGTGAAATGATGTGTATTTTAACGTCTCTCTCTCTGTTTGTACTCACGCTCCGACGATGCTGACGCTGCCCTCCCTCTCGGGGTTGCCCAGACACTTCACCCTTCCAGCACGCTCATAGAAGGAGGCCAGACGGGCGCCGAGGTACGCAGGATAGCCACTGTCTGCAGACAGCAAAACACCCTAACTGATTGGTGGTTGATCGAGGCAAGGGAACCAACATAGACTGGCTTTCTCTTAAAAAAATTAAACAGCTCCACCTTGAGGCAAATTCAAGCATCTAAAAAAAATGCTGAATTCTGCTAATATATCCTTATATTTCCTAATTCAGGCGGAGTGATTTGGCAATGAGAGGAATGTGTTTACACTGCTGGAACAGACTAATAGCTAAACATGTGTATCTAAGTTCAGATCTTGTTGATATCAAGTTTGTATCAATGTAGCCACGGTATTTTTTTTGGCATCTTGATGGTCAAACTAAAAAGGTTGAATGAGAAGAAAAACATCGGTCACACAACATTAGAAGAGAAAATAATAACTTCTCAGCTTCTTTTAATAGAAATCCAACAACTAACTGTTTAAAGAGTTACTTCTGACATTACTGCATGACATCTTACACAAACTGAACGAATGAATGAATACCTTTATTGTCACTGTTAGGGAGAATAATGCTTTAGTCATTACTAAAATAATGCTAAACATACTGATCACTGCAACCGAATGTGCAGTTGATGCACTTAAATCCTGAAGCTTGAATCCACCGTCATTATCATCTCCAGGAAAATCCTCACTTACCAGCAGGCATCTCAGCCAGACGACCAGAAATCTCCCTGAGAGCTTCAGCCCAACGTGAGGTTGAGTCGGCCATCATGCTCACATTGTATCCCATGTCTCTGAAGTACTCAGACAGTGTGATGCCTGCAAAAACATACATTGTTGGTGGGAACTTCTGATGCAATTTCATCTAAAAATCTGGCTTTGACTACTTTTAAGCGTTTCTGTTTGCATCTGTATGTGGCCTTTACCTGTGTAGATGGAGGCTTCTCTGGCAGCTACAGGCATGTTGGAGGTGTTGGCCACCAGGGCTGTTCTCTTCATGATGCTCTCCGTCTTGCCATCCACCTCCATAGTCAGCTGTTGGTCAGACAACCGACTCAGTTACCCTGAACACCAATACGAGGCACTCGAGTCGGGACATGCTGTGGTCAACATAGACCTTAGGCATAGGCATCCCAGGTGCAGTTTTCGCAGCCTGACACCACGAGTTACCCCACACACTGAATGATGGGTAATGCTCCAGTGTTCAAGAAGCCTAATATTACATTATGCAAGAATTTAATAGGTTCAACATGACTTTGAATTACAGCGGCTTTTGAGTGGCTGTCAGTGTTTCTACCATTCATCAAATTACTTTGAAAGTGATCCAATTTTACTGTTCCTTACCATTGTCATCACAAGGTGAACCAAGGTGAACTCCACATTTATGCAATTTTTTTAGAACAATACAGCTATAATTGTCATTACAGTTTAAGTTCTTTGTGTGGATAGCCGTATTTAGAATTTATAAGTAGTTTACTAACATTTAAGTAATGCTTTATAACACACGGTTGTGGGCAGATTTATTTGTCAAAGGTACGATTGCTAGGCATGCTAATAATACTATACATTACTTGACACTTTAAAATGTCATATTTGTTTCTTATCACTTGTCATAAAACATTACATAAATTCTGAATAAATTAGTTTTCATGAGCCATTTTTGCACGTTGACGATTTGGAATACAAATGTTATGAGGCTGAAGCATGATATAACAGAACACTGGCATTATTTAATCACTGAAAAGGAACACAAAGCTTTTGGTAAAAAATGGGATGTCATGTGACAAAAATTTATGTCCGATTATCAAGGACAGAAAAGACACAAAAACGTGTATTATACAAGACATTTTAAGGGTGTTATGACTATTTTAATTTTTTAGGATGTGAATGAGTTTAGGTGAATATTGTCATGACTTAGATTTTCTATTCAAAATAAATATGAGGGAATAAAAACTGCAATGTGTACTATATATGTGGCGTGTGTTACCCTTCAAACTATAACAGAACATTAAAAAAAAACAATCAATTATTGGTGAGTGAATCACTAATAAACGACAGGATGCCGACACTAAACTAATCCTGCAAAAGCACTGACGAGTTAAAGTGAAAATCATTTAAACTATCACCACCCACCTCGGGGAAGTCTCGTAGTACTTCTGACATCTCATTACCACGCTCCCCACAGCCGACATAGATGATGACGTCACTGTTGGAATACTTGGAGAGAGACTGTGAGATGACGGTCTTTCCGCAGCCGAAGGCTCCTGGGATGGCTGTGGTTCCTCCCTGCACACAACTTCAGAGACAGAGCAGAAGGTTGGGATGGTTAGTGTGTGCCAGAAGTATGCAGCACCATCTATCCAGCAACGTGGAATGAAAAAGACCAATAAACGTGTGGAGGGAGGAAGATTTGGAAACGTCTTAATTAAAAAAAGCTTAAAGGAGAAGGTGGGGGTGAGAGGGCCGGGGGTTGTGTGTGTGTGGGGGGGGGGGGGGGGTGGGGGGGGGGGACTCACGGGAAAAGAGCATCCAGCACTCTCTGTCCAGTCAGCAGCGGGTGATTGGCAGGCAGCTTCTCTGTGACCGGCCGCACTTGTCTGACAGGCCACACCTGCACCATGGTGAACTTTTCCTTCACGCCCTCAAATTCCAGTTCCATCACAACATCCTAATGACACACACCATCAACACAAAGATGCATTGAACAGCTTTAAACAGCTAAAAAAAAAAAAAAAATCACTTAAAGGCAGCCGGTGTGTGTGTGTGTGTGTGTGTGTGAGTGTTAGTTTTGGACGCACTGTGATGTTGTAGTTTCCAGGGGGAGCCACATAGGTTACAGTGCCTCTGTTTTTGGGAGGCAGCATGATCTTGTGCTTGATGAGGGAGTTCTCATGCACCATCCCATAGATGTCTCCTCCTGTGATGTGACTGCCAACCTACCAGCCAGAAAAAACAAGGAGTCACAACCCCAGTAAGATTGATCACACGCGCCACACGGAGGCTTTGAGCTCACGTACCCGCAGGCTCTTGCTGGGAGTAAACTCCCATTTTAGGTCTCGGTTAAGGGCTCCAATGTTTACACCTCTTGGGATATAAATACTGTTTGTGAGGTCGTTGATGTCCTTCAAGGGCCGCTGGATACCATCAAAGATGGACCCCATGATTCCTGGACCCAGCTCCACAGAGAGAGGTTTCCCCGTTCGCAGCACAGGATCTCCCACACACACACCGGCTGTGTTTGAGCTCAGGAAACGCAGCACTTCAGAGTGAGAGTCTCAGACTCTTTCTAATATAAAAGATACTAAATGGTGTAGAAGGAGGAAAATGTAGAAAAAACTAACAAGCAGGTTAAGAGAAACGTTCAAAGCGTTTCCTGTTATTCTGAAACAGCTCCAATTTAAAATCCATGTCGGTCTTTGGCTGATGTAGAGCTCACAGATGGCTCTTCTGCAAGACTCACAGACTGCATCTACTAGTATTCGAGTCTCCGTCAGAAGCCCACTGCATAACCTTCGCCTAAGAACTGGCTCCCTCAAGGTTTTAGAACTGATTTTAAAATTGCTCTACTCACTTTTAAACGCACACCTTTGACTGAACCCTGAGATCATATTACTTCTTTTGACAACAAATGAGCATGGACATAATCTCGAGTCAAGTGTGGATAGCATTTTTTTTTATCCAGAAGGCCATATTTACTAAGACTGAATAAAGATAAGTGGCATGGGGCTTCTTTCTCTTTTTGCCACGATGACAAATTTGAGGCGTAGCCGGCATGCCTGCTCAAAAATACATTCCTTTAAAACCACGCTATCTTGCATTTCAAACACATAGCCTATGACACAAAGTATCTAGATGCCCCTCTTGATTAAAAATGTGTTATTCAGAGTCAAATTTTCCCCTGTTTTGAAGCATGCCATCCCAACCAGTGACAATCACTACATGAACTCCTCACTTGAGGAGAACAGGAGCCAATTTGAGGCCTCTAGTAAGTGTGAACAGTGCCCTCTGTTGGAATGAAGGTGAATAGCAATATGTGGATCACATAATTTTGCCTTTTTGGTTTCATATGTTTTTTGGAGGAGTGATGCTGTTCTGCTTTCCTTTGAGGAGGGGGCAGATAGAGATGATGCACGGGCAGGTTCTGGCCCTGCGGCCACGTGTGTGTCTTTGATCATCTAATTAGCTACTTCTTGATGATCTCAGGTCAAATCTTGTGACATGAGGCCTTCAGCTGCCAGAGCCCCTAATATCTGGATTTCACTCCCAGTACACTATCAACATCTGTATGTGCATTTCCAAAAGTTTTTTTTCTTAGATAATGTCGGCATTTTCACATCATACTGTATATTTGTGTGCAGAAATAGAAGTATATGTAGAAATAGTGTGTATGTGAGTGTTTATATTCACACCTGTTTGTATATAAGCTTGTTTGCTTTATTATCGTCTTTTAGTTTGTATCAACATATTGTCGTTGATCATTTTTGTGCCAATATCCATTTTATTTTCTTCATCGTTACCTCATTTATCTTGCTTTTATTGTCTTGGGAGGCACTCGTAACATCCGTTTTGAAAAGAGCTGTATAAATAAATGTGTTATTATTTTCAGTTTCTCACTAAGTTGATTAATGGCATGAAGGACAAAACGCAGGACAGCAGCAGTAAAAAAACAACAACAAAAACAAAAAAAACCAGGATGGACAGCTGAACAGTAAGGATACAAGTCTCCTCATAGACCTGGATCGTTGCCATATCTCCCTCCAACCTGATAATTTCTCCCACCAGCTCACTGTGGCCGACACGCACCAGCTCATACATGGCCGCTCCCGCCATGGCCGTGGCCGTCACCACTAGATGAAGAACAACGCAGGCAGACAATCAGTCTATATGCAGATGAGCAACCATAACCCAGAAAGACAAACAGAGGTGGATGAACAAGTCTGCCTTCTTTTAGTCAAGATACAAATGTGGTACAAATGCGGAAAGGCGTGCATGTCTAATAAAGGACAATGTGACTGTGTGGGGGCAACCTGGTCCTGAGACTCCATGAACGTATCCAAACTGGCTCTCTCTCTCCTCATCCCTGATCTTGGGCAGCTTGGACACATCCATCTTCACAGGGTTATTCGTCTGACTAGGAGAAACAAAGTAGAGCAGACATTATGCAACAACAAGAACAACAACAACAACAAAAAACAAATGAAGGAGAAAAAGGCCACTATCTCCCCTGCAGAGGTCACCATCAATATCATAGCACCCGTGTCAACATCTTACTTGCTGAGGATTCATTAGCAGTGGTTGGTAACAGTTTGTGGCTGTTGCAGTTCATTCCACTTCATTTGAGACCACAAAAAGTAAACATCCTTTCTGAGTACCAAGCCATCACTCTATGAGCAAATGTGCGAAAATGGTGAGCATGTTTTCATGCACTGGTCATGAGTGATTTTGTTCATTAGATTTAAAGCAAAAATGGCTCGGTGTAAATGACGAAAACAGGAAAGATGATTGTTAAATGACAGACGACTGCCTGGCAGTGAGCTGGTATCTTCATTGTGGCACCTCCTGTTGTAACCATGGAAACCTTAAAAAAAAAAAACAGTAGACTGCTGCTCACCACTCTATGCCCTCCACCACCCCACAGCCCCCCACCTTCGTCTCATACACCTCTGCGCCAGTCAGAATGACGCATCAGGCTCAAATTAGGAGGGGAATCCCGCAGAGCAGCGTGATCCTCCGTCCTGCTGCCACATTTTTAAGTGCATGTAGGAGAACATGACTTGACAGTCTCCACTGGGTGCAAGTTTCCAGCAGGATTTCAACTTCTTCATCCTTTTTTTTCATACCGTCACATATGTGCCGAGCTACGACCTGCACAGTTAAGCTAGATGCAGGAGCAAACACAGACTGTCATCAGTTTATGATATCAGCCCATCCCCACCGAGTGCTGCCTGCAGACGGTGCTGTGCTGGGGGCAGCTTTATCATTTGCTGTGAATCTGTATGTATACAAACACAGATCACACACTCATCCAGCTCAAATTTGGGATCTTTCCGTGCTTATTCTAAGTCTAGCATTCCCATTATACATGCACTACATCTATGCCCTTTTTTTGTCCTTCTCACTGATGCTCAGATCCCCCTGTTTACGCTAGGCTGCTTAGGTCCATCTGTGCAGGAATAAGAGCAGCTCCACCAGTTGGTCAGTGAAAGAACTGCAAGAAATAGTCTCTCCTTAATAATTTCTTAAGACGTTTTTTTTTAATTGGTGCTTTATTCAATTCTGAATCTCTTTACTTTCTGCTGGTAACTGTTCTAAGTGACAACACATTTACAAGCACCAATGTGGATGTTTTTAGACACCTAAAAAGAGCAGCATACAGTAGGGAGATAAGGCGCATTGTTCTAATGATTAATTTGTTCAAGATCACAGATAATTCGCTTGATTAATTCTACAAATCAAATTAAAATGACATGAAAACATTAAAAAATTTAATCTGACTCAATCCATCAACCAATATTCACTAGATGCTTCTTCACAAAGTGAAATGTGCCAACAATAATCCTGGCATCCACGTTCAAAATGTCCTGATAGCTTCCACATAATGCTGTCGTGGACAAAGAAATATCAGACGTGACACTTGATCATATGATCCTGGCACATGACTGGCTGGCTCTACGAGACGCTTTGAGGAAGTGGAAAACTAGCATGGTGCAAAACTGGGAAGTACGTGATGTGACTGCGTGGAAACACTGAAGAACTATGCTTCTCATGACTTACAGCCCTAAAGAGAAGATGGGCATAGGGCTTAAAAGAAAAGAAAAGAAAAAAAAGGTTTTCCTCTCATTATCCTGCCATTGACCTGAACGGTTATATTGGTTATATTCTTTAATGGCAGCAAGAATGGGGAAGATGGACAATCGACTGTCATTTAGGATTTGTAAAGACATTCTCCGTGTTTAAGTGAAAGGGCGATGTTGTTAAAACACTAGAGAATCGGTGTGCAGGAGGTGAGCTGCTGCTGCTGCTGCTGCTGCTGCTTACTCGCAAATGTTGCATGTAAGTGGGATGACGCGCAAAACATCGTCACGCACCGACGTTAATTGCAAACACCATGAAGTGAAGTGAGCTGGCTGCTGCTACGAAAACAAAACAAAAAAAAAATTCAATTATATCGTCGCTCACGCAGAAACCCGCGTTTAACGGACCTCGCTGCGGGATGTTCAGCCTGACGCTGTGACACCTTAGCTAGCTAAAACTGGCGCCACCGCGGGCGTCCGAAATCCAGCAAGTAAATCACGAAGAAGCCTGGCTAAAATGACGATTAAAATCCCATTTTCATTTATCAGTAAGACCGACCTGCCCGACACCGCGCGTCATTCGATACAACGATAAGAACAACACGACTGGTGTCTCGGCCCGGAGGGGAGAAAGCTGCCTCTGCCGTGTGGTGCAACGGGTTAGCTGCAACATCACAAGTATTAACGTTCGCGTCAGCTCACGGGATGGACGCCGCGCAGTGCGGTTACGCAAATACATGATACTCACCGTCTGGTTTGGATGTGATGGTCTTCTCCGTCTTCCCCCCCGAGAGAAACGATAAGAGCTGCGATGCGTGACAGCGGACTGAGGTCAGCTGACTTCATTCACTCGCTTCTGCGCTTTACTGCCGCAAATTGACGCCATTTTGGATCCGCCTCTAAACAGAGCAAAGATAGTTGACTGAAGACAGATGGCCCACTCTGTGTCGCTCACGGAGACCGTATAAAAGATAGGTACAGTCTACGCTCCCTCAGCGGCCTGTACCACGATCGGTGTTCACAAACACATCAGCACGTCGAGGTATTTATTTGTGATGATGCAGGCAGGCTGTACTCCATGGCGGTCATGCCAGTTGTGAAAGAACGCTGAGATTTTTAAACAACTCATTTTAATAACAAAATGCTCTAAAAGTATCAAAAGTAAAATAACTTGGTCAGAAAATTGCTTACCGGCATGTTATCATGTAAACATTAAAATGTGTAATCACTACCTTGTTATAGCATCAATATTTCAACTATTTTAAGTGAAATTTGACCTGCAGTGTTGGTAGTCAATTATGGCAGCAACTAGAAAGAGTGAGCAAAACATTTATTCCATTGATAACCTGTCTAATTCTGCATATGCAATACCACCTTTGAATCATTTGAATCCTGATTGCAATGGTAGAATTATTCAGATACTTTTCTAAAGTAAAAGTACTCATACTACAGTGTTAGAAATCCACCAATTAAATGGTACTTAAGTAGCTAACGATGATTATAACCAGTAAAATCATGTTTCCTGCAGAAAATGCATGTGAATGCTGATGATTGGTGGAGCTATGCTTAAGAAAAAAGCTTAAGAAGACTGAATATTTTTAATCTACTGTCTTTGATGTCATGAATACATGAATGGAATCTGATTAAGTAAATAACCGTTGAAGAATTGCGATGATGATGTTGTGACAGATGACATAAAGGTTGGTCCATTCATTTAAATAGAACTATTTTTAAGGGCTTAATATTGTAAAAGGTTAGTTATGAAAAAATGTTACTAAAAGCTTTGAATAAAAGAATGAATGAATATAATTTTGATAGTTTAATGGTGTTTATCTGTCTTAAAGTATGTGAAAACAGTTAGCCAGCAAAACACATACAAAAAATTTCATCAGAAGAAAGAGAAGCTATGTATGAAATAAAGTGTGAACGCTCTCGACATCCACACTTAACTAGTAAAAATAGCATTTCCTGCAGAAAGTGAATATGAGTGGTCAAATTACAAATTGAACTGCTGAAGCATTGCCAAAATGAATGACCCAATGCAAAAAAACAAAAAAAAAAATGTAGCAAAAAGCTAAAATGAAGCCTGTGTCCTTAGTGCTAAAGCTTAAGAAAGCTGAATATTTTCAAGGTATAAAAAGTAGCAAACAGCAATCTAGTTTTCTGAGTTGTCAGTTTGTACGCTATGATAAAGTCTAGCAAAGCCGGGCTGCCATAGGGATGAGTTAACAAAACAAAAGAAGACAAAAAATGTGCACCAAAAAAGCTTCATATCAGCTGCATCAAAGCATGGATAATTCTGTGGTAAAAGTTATTATTAAGTATGCTACTTTTGTACAGCAATTGAGTAAGTGCACATAGATCAACACGACCGATCTTTGGTGTGGTGTTTGGAAACCAGCCTATAAAATAACATGGCAATAGAAACAAACAGAAACAGTACAGCTTATCTCTTACGCGGTGAATCTTTACAGCAAAGTTTGAGCCAAAATGGTGTCACCATAACAAAATCCTTGGGCTGATTATTCACTCCATATTACTGCCTCTCTCTGTCAAAGTGACCTAAAATGTGCATTGAAGCACCTAGCAATTACTGGTCTCCTCCAAACTTGTCTACAGATTATCCTTCATTGTATTGTGGTGGCTGCATAACAAAATGTGTAATCTTCGACGTGTTTCTCAGAATTCTAAGATGAAAAACTACAATCACTTCCAAAAATGAAAACTGATTTATCATAGTAGGAGTAGGAGTAATTTCTTTTCCCTGAGCTAAAACTCATAGGCGTGGTTTCTTAACAGCGAGGACAAAAATAGCGTAAGTGTCAAATGTATCATGTGACTGCTTTTGACGCTCTGTAATTACGGCCAGGCATTTGATAAGCGGACGCGGTCGAGGTCCGTTCGGAGTAGACGCAGCCTGAGAGACAAAATTCAGGTAAAGCGAATCACAGCTTCCGCAGCAACGCAGTGCGCATGCGGGGGTCAGAGTTGACAGTCTCCTCACAGTCGTGGAAGGAGCGCTGCGGCTAAGCTAAGAGCAACCATCGTAACTAGCTACATGTGGAGAGTAAAACGGGAGGCATCCCCGACCCCAACTCTGTCAAAATTCCTCATTTTTACCCACTACAACGCTTAAGTTGAGCCCGATCGAAAATAAGGGATAATATCTGTTTACAATGAAAGGGTGAGTGTGAGCTTTTGAGTCACGAATAAGCAGCTTAGCACGAGTAAAGTTTTTCATGTCTGTTTTTTTCTACAAGGGGAGGCGGGGAGGAAACGGCGATGCTAACTAGCTAGCGCGCTGCGCTGTTTTTACCCTCGTGTGTTTCTAAAACGGTAAACGACAGCGTTATAACAGGCGGCTCGGTCACGGCCCCTCCTGACAACTAAAGCCGCTCGCCGTTTCGTGTTGGACGCGCACATGCGATGCTAACTAGCTGCCCACCGCTGGAAGCTGAGTCAGTAAAGACACTTTAGAGGAGCTAAGTGTGCAGACACGGGATTTCCCCAAATTTACGAGATAACCGGCTCGCCAACTGCTCCGGTTAACTCAAATTGCTGCAAACTACCAACACGAGTCAACTTATTTGCGAGCGGCCGCCACTCGGTCAACGCTGGTCAGCACCCGCTGCTTTAACTTCAGAGTTGGTGCTAGCTGGTTCGGTGAAACTCGATCTGTCAAACTAACACGAACCGGGGTTGGTCGAGGGTTTGGCCGACGATGCTGGCCAAGGTCTCGACCCGGTGAAACGTGGGGCCGTCATTGCTGAGTTTTGTTATTTATTCAGCGTGTTACACGGGACTTATGCGCGTGACGTTGGACGGATGCTGGTGATGTACATCCTACGAACGGCACACGTGAAACCAGCGACTGGGTATTTGGACGTGCAGTTGTCCTATAAATATCACAGTGGTCACCTCGGCAAGGCAAAGTGAAGTGTTTTTCGACGCACACATTAAAACATTAATCTACACGTGGCCCTCAGTCTGTCCTGAACAGTGGGACGTAATAAGTTTTACCCCGACCACCATTATAAGCTTTAATGGTGGTAGGGGCTTTATTTATGTTCTCAAGAAATATTAGGCAAGAATCTTAATAGTAGTAGCAGTGGATCATCCCGTTGCGTTTAAAAAATAAATCAGGTTATCTCTGTCACTAAAAAACATTTTGTGGCATTCATGTTGCATATCCTTAAAATGCCAGAGTATTTTTTTTATTACAGAGTGAAATCTTTAATTTGCTTGTTTGTCCGATCAACTGTTCAATATCTAAAGGATGAAAGCAGTTAATCTTCATGATTAAGAATGGGCTGCTAGGTTTATTTGGACATTTTTGCCAGAAAACATGTTTAGCTGATTGTTTGGTTAATTAATACTGGTTAATGGAGTTAATTTCCTGGAAATCAGAGCAAAAGTTAATTAGCTTTTTTTTTTTTTTTAGTTCTAAACCTGGAATACAAAAAAAAATTACCTACACAGTAATCACTCATTGGTAGTTTGGAAGAGTATCCAGATGGAGTAGCTTGCTTTCTCTGCATTTTGAGTCCTTTTTATTGTAAGCATGTATCTCTTGTCAGCTATTTGACCGTTTTGCTCTTGTTCCAGTAGCCGGATCGAGCTGGGGGATGTCACACCCCACAACATTAAGCAGTTGAAACGCCTGAACCAGGTCATCTTCCCTGTCAGCTACAACGACAAATTTTACAAAGATGTTCTGGAGGTTGGAGAGCTTGCTAAGCTGGGTAAGAAATGTCACTCAAGTAGCGTGCATACACACACATCAAAGAGCGACATTTTAAAAATAATGTTACTTGGTCTTTACCCGTATTGATGACAGAAGTATATTAATAAGAGGCAAGACACACATATTTCAATGTTAGGATCCAGGTCAATTGAGGAATGTTTACCATACCAATGCCAGTTATTGCGTTTTCGATAAATAAGTTTGATTTCTCTGCCTTTTGCACTTGTCATTGCATCTGAAATTATATTGATGGAAGCACTTCTTTCAGTTGTTGGTGTTTTATCATTACACAGCATACTTCAATGACATTGCAGTGGGGGCTGTTTGCTGCAGAGTAGACCACTCTCAGAACCAGAAGAGACTGTACATCATGACACTTGGTTGTCTAGCACCCTACCGTAGACTTGGAATTGGTGAGGAGCGGGATGAAGAAACCACCCCATTGTTTTACACTTTTTTGTGTTTTCTGTTTGTTTTTTAACAGTAACTTTGATTATCTCTTTGTTTTTCAAGGTACTAAGATGTTGAATCATGTGCTAAACATCTGTGAGAAGGATGGCACTTTTGACAACATCTACCTGTAAGTGCATATGGAATGTTAAGTTTTAAATTTCAAACTGATTTTAGCACCAGAATGAATACAAATCACTTGCTTCCATTGGTAAATCTAAATTTCTAAACTGTGCTATCACTGACTTAAGCTCTCTTTTCATCGGAACAGTCACGTGCAGATCAGCAATGAGTCAGCCATCGACTTTTACCAGAAGTTTGGCTTTGAGATCATCGAAACAAAAAAGAATTACTACAAGAGGATAGAGCCTGCGGATGCCCATGTGTTGCAGAAGAGTCTGCGCAGCCCATGTGCACCCCCCACCGGAGACCTTCAGAAGACAGAGTAGGGGCACAACTTTTGAAAAGAGCACAGATGTGCCCGCCTCCACAGAAACAGAACTGTGACAAATGCCCCAGGGTCGACATGTTCAACACTTTCTTCAAAGGACGCTAAAAAGAGAAAACAAATTTAAAGTACAAAATTGCTGCAGGTCCCCTGCAATGGTCCCCTTTGATTTTTTTCCCCCCCATATTTTATTGCTCCCCGTCACTCCTAAAGATTATTGAAAATGACAAAGTTCTGTATCCAAAAGTGTTCCTATTAACAGTTGCCAACCTCAAACAGTTATCAACATGGTGGAGGCTGAAAGTGTGGTGTTTGCAGATCATACTTTGTGTTTGAGTTGTTTTTATGCAGTTAAAGGCTAATGGGGGTGTATCTATAGTTTTGAGCAGAAGAAAACAGTTGGTTTGAAGAGGTAAAAGTGTTTGAAAGGCCATGATTGATACACACAGTCCCAGCAACTTGGAGTTAGTCTTCGAGTTGTTCTGTGGAACAGTCACATCTCTATTCCCTTACTACCTGAACTCTGGGATTTATGGGAAAGGAGTGTGACCAGTTTGTTGATATGTCATGTCCAGACAGGAAATGGCAGAAATGTATCCCCGAGGTGCAGGCATGAGGAACCGTTCTGAGGTGGTGGGAAGACTTGGTCACCACTCATTATTTCAACTTTATTTTCCAGCCTGATAATTTAATTCCCCTTCAAGTGTTTCTGGTAT
>CAAKHG010030775.1:0-21663 GCA_901007715.1 Dactylopterus volitans | reverse complement strand
GGTCAGCTTCTGACGTTACCTAAATATGCCTTCATTAGGTTTTTGAAGTTCAGCTGATAGTTTGGTATGGTCTTGAACAGTGTATTACCCAGAGGAAGCTCTGACCCCAATGCATGCAAGGAGACTTGTGTCCTCTTTACTGTAGTATAAGCATGTTTTCCTTTCTTTGAAGAGTTTTATCTTTTCTGGAGCTCTATATTGTAAGACTTTTTAACGTCTAAATAAAATAATTACTATTTGCAGTAAATCTTTAATTGTTTTATTCTCTTATATGTCCACCGTCATTTATTTGTTCATTTACCAGAAGAATATAATTGATAATTATTTTCCGCGCAGTGATGTACACTATACCATGAGCTCTCCTTGTGAACTCGCATGCGCTTGCTTTTTCGCGCATGTTGATTGGTTCAGACGTACCTCGTTTGAAATGCGATTGGCTGGAAGCCCCCTCAGAGCTCGCCTCTTTGTGCATCACGTTAGATCTCGCCAGATTGTTTTGAGAGATGAGTTGAATGTCTCGCTAAGTAACCGTTAGCCTTCAACCTCGAAGTCTATAGAGGGACAGACAGTCTCTAAAATGTCAAGGCTACAGGTTAGTGGAAATTAACGTCTAAATAGATTTTTATCGGCGGAGCTGTTACAGAAATATCAGCTGCCGCTTTGTCAGAAAAGCTACGTCTTGTAACGGAGCTCAACTGGCTGCTAGCGAATCGGCTAAATGAAAGCTAGCTGGATAGTGCTACTTTATGTGAGGTAAAGAGACAGGATAGTTATCTGAACATCTACTGTTGACGCATATCACACCGTAAAGCTGAAGCCATAAATATGCGCGATTTTTTTTTATTATAGTAAAGTGAAGCTGTGGTGAACAGGTACATTAGTTGAGGTTAGCTTTAATGCTAGGTAAATCTGCAATGGCTAGTAGGTGTAGTGGAGGCTCATCGTATCTTAACAAGGTTTAATTTCCTCTGTGATAGGATTAAGTTAATCTAATGATATTGCATGTTTCTCGTGGGTTCATAAATGAGTGAAATGGTGTCGGTGTCATCGTGCTTATTTAAAAACTGTGCTCTGTCCGGATGTTTAATGTGTTACTTGTAGGACGGCCACGGGAGGGATTTGAGGTCCAGCTGGTAAATGTGTTGACTGGCCTGGTACCTTATCAGACAGGCAGCTGCTAGGAGAGAATGCCAGAGATGACTGAAAATCAGACACCTGGTCGAAAACCTAAGTAAGAATGTTTGTCCATGTTGCTTTTTATAACTTGCAATCGTATGATTTTAAAGATCAGGTAATTAAACGTGTACATAGTTGTAATTTAAAGGACACGATTCCTCATTTCTTTTGCAGAAAGAAGAAAAACAAAGAATCCCACAATGCAGGTGAATTGATATTTCCTGTTATGCCTCTTCTTAATCTTAATTCTTAAAGTTTAGTCACACTTGAAATTTTAACTGAATATGATTGCATCCCCTCTGCATTTAGTTGAGAGACACAGAAAAGAGAAGATAAATGCAGGGATTAACCGCATTGGTAATCTTCTGCCTTGTTCCCAGGCCCTTAAACAGGTAATAGGCAAGTTGCCTTACTGTCTTTCATCAGCAACACATTGTTAAGTTGTCCATATGTTGTTTTTGTTGATAGTCAGGCTGAACTGCCACTTTGTTTTACTTCACTGATATGAATATCTGTGTGAACTGTAAAGTTCATCTTATGTGGCATCTTTTCACATTCAGCTTTTCTCTCTATCTAGAGTAAGAACATGATCTTGGACCAGGCTTTTCGCTACATCACAGAACTGAAGAAACAAAATGATACAATGCTTCTGGAAGGAGGCGATAAAGTCCAAGGTGAAGTTTAACAATTGTACACTTAATTATCCCATGGAAAATAACTAAGCATGTAACTGGAAAACCAGTTACATGCTTAGTTATTTGTATGTATGTAAATATTATGTGCGCGCTGAGAAGGCGTCGTCATATATTGCTCACACCCCTGATAGAATACTCTGTATTTGTTCGTTCTCTGTGCAGCCGAGGAGATCCGTCGACTGCGCCGTCAGCTGGAGGAGTTAAGGAGGGAGAGTGCTCACTACATAGAGCTCCTCAAAGCCCATGACATTAATATCCTGGAAGACCCTACTATCCATTGGAAGGGGAAACAGCGCTGTGCGAAAGTGGCAAAGGTGACTCCCACCCATCAGCTCTCCAAGGGAATCATTGTTTATTCCAATGACAATGTCATGTGCCCGATAGGAAAGGAGACTAGCCCAGGAAAGCAGACATCTGAAACGTTAATTCTTCAGTCACCTTCTGACGTCAATGCCAGGTTAAGGGTTAATGGAACCTTGCTGCAGGTTGCTACCTCCTCTTCCACCCCTGCACTTCACCCTGGGACAACCGTCACACCTACACAATCCACATCAGGCCTTACTGTTGTAGAGAAGTGTGTGATTGAGAAACAAACTGCTGCCCCCCCTCTGCCACCCTCTGTTTCTTACATCACTCTACAGCTCCCTACAGTACCCACATCCCTGCCCCAGCAACCTCAGCCTGCTGCCCTTGCTCAGACCAACATAGCAGCTACTTCAGCCTCTCAGCTCTCAACTGAAAGCCCTGCTCCACCTGTGTCCAGCCTCACAACTCTATCACAGGCTGTAACCATATCTAAATCCACTGCCTCAGAGGTCTACTCATGGGTGACACAGGACACAGCCATCAGGACTGTAAGTTACGCTGCTGTTCCCAGCAGCCAAGCTCTTCTTAGGGCTGGGGCCGCAGGCAGCACACAGACTACCTGGACAACACTGCAGATGGCAGGGAACACAGTGCAGCCAGTCTGCCAGAGTCTTCCTACCCCTGAGGTTAGCAGCACCCCCCAGGCTGTCCAACAGGTGACTATGTGTCCCATGGGTAAACCATCTGTTCAGCCCATTCAAATACAGATGCAACCTCATTTGCCTGTACAAGCACCGATTGCAGCTCACATTCAAGCACAGCCATTTCAGAGACCGCCCCAGTTACGGCCGGCAATCCTGAACCAGACACAGACTGTCTTAGCCCCCCAGCCTCAGTGTGCTGTTCTGCCACAGACAGCCATAGTACCCCAACCAGCTGTGGTCGCGCACCCTGCCATCGTATCACAGCCCCAGTCTGCGGTGCTGCAGCCAGCATCATTGGTTTCCCATCCCCCAGCAGCCCTCATTCCTCAGCCTCAGCCCCATGCCCAGCCTGCCCTGGTACCCCAGCCCCAGGCCACTGTGCTGCCCCTCCTTCAGACCATGCAGGTTCTGCAGGTTAACCCAAATGGAGCAACAGCCTCAGGAGTATCTGCACCACAGAACACTAACAACCCAAGTGTAGTCATCCTCCAGCAGGCCAATGCATGCCCTACACAGTCAGTTATAAGAGAAGAAGTGACCAATCAGACACCCTGTCAGCATATTGTGATCATCCAGGCACCAAATCAAGCTGCACCTGCACATCAGAATCCTCAGGTTGGAATGGTGCCTGCTGCTGTGCCTGCAGCAGTACCTGCTGCTTCGACTCAAATGCCCACAACCAGCAATTCAACATCTGCCACTTCCTTGCAGAGTGTAGGGGGAAAGCAGCTGGTTCATATTCTGCCGCGCCCCGTTCAGCCTGTGCAGGTCAGCCAGGCAACCACTTCCCCAACAGTCCAACCGACCCCACAGACTATCACTGTGAACGGCCAGGTGTTTGCCCTGCAGCCCATGAAGACCTCTGACAAAGCCACCTCTCAGGGGGGCCAGAGTACTCTTCAACTTGTCCAGCCTACCACCACAGAGGAACCAACTACTAATGTGGCACTACACAGTTTAGGGGCCCTCAGCAGTCTCAACCAGAGCATATCTCAGGGCCTTCCACTCACCATTTCTAGCCAGAACAATGGTCCTCCCCCAACTGATCCATCGTCAGTAGTGCAGCCTCCTGCCCCTGCACCTGTCCCTGGAACCACAGTTGCACTGCCTGTCAAGCAGTTACCGGTCCCTTGTTTGAACCCAGTCAAATCAGGGCTGGTTGTAAATTCCCCCAAACCTCCAGGAAAGAGGCTAAGCACAACATTCAGTGCAAAGAGGTCAACGGTTAAAAGGACCAAGCTGGCCAAGAAGAAAGAGCTCAGTCAGATGCAGTCTGTTGTTGCTATTTCAGCTAAGCCTGTGACTGCTGTAGGAGAAAATCAGACAGTTAGTGTATCTCAGTGCTCCTCTGTAGATGTCACAGACATTCAACCCACTTGTAGCACAGCTGTCACAACGGTGACAACAGTCTGCAGTGAAGCTGTAGTAAATGTCACCTCTACGCAAGCCACACTGAAAATGGTTGTTTGTAGTTCATCTAGTGGGGCAACTGTATTTGGTCAAGCCCATCCGCAAAGCAAAAGCTCTGTCAGTGCAACCCAGAGTGATGTCATCGTCAGCCATACTAACACTAGTGGTGTGGCACCTGGAGTGACAACTGTCAGTGCTACATCAGCCAAGCCATCAGGCAGTGCAGCTGTAGCCATCGAGAATGATCCAGCTGTAGTTTCAGTCAACGGCTCAGCTGTAACAAAGCCCCTTGCATCAGAGGTGAAACAACCTACAACCAGTACAGGAACTAGTACAACACAAAGCAAGCCAGCTGCCACCTCTGCTATTTCTAAACAGAGCAGATCTGTGGTCACGTCTGCAGGTGCCACTGATACTCGACACACTTCTACCCCTGTGTCTGCTGCATGTCTGACTCCGGTCTGCACTACAGCAATTTCACCAGTAACATTACTCCATGCTACTCAACCAGTTTCAGTATGTCGCTCCCAGGGATCCAACACCCAAGATCCTCTGCCCTGTAATAAACCTGAGCCTCATGCCACCGCTTCACCCTCAGTTTCCCCAGCTGCAGCACTCTCTTCACCTCAGCCAACTGTTCCAGCAGTCCATGGCTCTTTAACAGCCCCTCCAACAAGTTCAGAGTTCAGGAAAAGAGTTACTACAACTAAAGCTGAAACACAGCTGACTGATGTGAACATGCCCATTTCCTCCCCCTGCCATTCTGCTGAAGTCAAGCTGCCACATGCATCTGGAAGGAGCAGGGAGGCTCAAGAAGAGAGACATACCACAGCTGCAACAGAGAAAGAGGGCTTAGTGGCCACCACATCCAACACTCCTTCTAGGAAAGAGTTTGTGCAGTCACAACAAGTATACACTGACTTGGATGATCAAACTATGGAGCACCCCATGACAGCGGGACAGACAGATTCTCCCATGTCTACAGGAGCAGGAGGAGGCAGAGGATTCTCTGTGGCATCCATGCTTCCTCAGGGCCACAGCATTAGTGCCTCATCTGGCTCTTTTGGAACATTTACATTCACGTCTGAGCAGGCAGAGATGCTTGCATTAGCCATGCTAGAACAGGATAGTCCTGGGAGGAGGGCTGGAGGCTGCTCTGGGGATAATGGTGCTTCAACAAACCCTACTACGGCCACATGGGACCCCCCAAAAACCTCTACAGTGTCTGCCAGCAAAGAAAGGGGTTCGACTGTACAGCAGACTAAAGTGTCTAAACCCATGGACACGGTTACAATTAAACCACCAGTCCAGCTATCTGTCAGAGGACAGGCAGGGGAGGGGCCTGTTAATGGGCCCAGTGGAAGCAGACATCCTCAAAACTCAAGTCATCTGATCTCATACTCCCAGTCACAGTCTCTCCCTCAGGTTCAGGCTCAAAGCTCATCACAGAGCGGCACTGTGGTCAGCCTCAGTGTCAACAACCTGATCAGGCCTAGCTCCAATCAACAGCCCTACCCTGGCTCTCCCAGTCTTGCCGGCCAACCGGGCTCAGTCCCCTCACCTGTAGGGACCTCAGCCCACATATCCCAGCCCTCAAACAATGCACTCTCACCCTGCTCAGGCACCACCCAGCTGATTGAGTACACCCCCATAAAAACTGCATTAATGAGGGCTCAGGCTGAACGACAAGTGAAGATCATTTCCAAGCGGCAGGCCCAGGAGGAGGTGATGCTAAACACAGGAAAACGACCCAAGCCTTGCCCTCCGTCAGCTGCCCCTGTGGGCCATATGGATGTGAAAGCACCAGATCATAGCCAGATGATGGTGGGGCAGTTGCCCCCTACATCCTCAGCCCTAATGACAAGGATAAATTCTGAAGGTGGAGGCCCCCTCTTCTCTACAAACTCTTTCATGAGCCCTGTAGTTAGACCCTTGGATGGGCACTGCCCTCCTCAAGCACCTCCTGAACAGAATCAGCCAGGGGTGCTTCATCTGCCCCAGGGTCATCCACAGCATACTGCAGCCCAGCCTGTCCAACACTTGGGAGGGAACCATTACATGAAACAGCAGCATCAGGAGCAACAGAGACACCTGTATCATTTACAGCACCACCTGACACAGCCTGACCCTGCACAGCGGCACTCACTACACCAGAGGGCACTTCAGCAACAGCAAGAGCAGCAGCATGTGCAGAAGAAGCGGGGACTCGTCAGAGGCAGTCAAACTGGTGCCTCTGCTGGCATGCAACAGAAGCAACATCACCTTGAAAAGTCTGGAGTTCAGCAGCAGCACTCACATCAGCAACAGGCTCAGCATCAACAGCACACGCAGCAGCAGCAGCAACAGCAGCAGCAGCAGGCCCAGCAGCACCCACAACAGGCGCATCAACAGTCACAACAGCATCAGCAGCCAACACAACACCAACAGTCTCATCCTCAACAGCACCAACAACAGGCACATCAACAGCAGCCCCAAACGCAGCATCAACACCAACAGCCGCAGCAACAATTACAGCAGCAGAGCTCCCACTCCAGACACCAGCAGCATCTACAGCAGCAGATCCAGCAGCAACAGCAGCACTTTAGACACCAGGAGAAGAGCTGTGAAGCCCAGGCAGCAGGACCCAGGTCCCACCACAACAGCCACCTGGCCCAGCAGGAGCACCTGAAGGTTTGTAGCATCACGTTTTTTTAGAATATGACAGCATGACCTTGCCATACTAAAAAGGGTGTCCTATATTATTGTATCCCGAGGTAAAAGAATAACCCTGTCTTCGTTTCTATTTATTTAGAGTTTTTAATATAAAAAAGTAAGGGCGACACGGTGGTGCGGTGGTTAGCACCGTTGCCTCATAGCAAGAGGGTCGCAGGTTCGACTGGAGTTCGCATGCTCTGCTCTGCGTGGGTTCTCTCCGGGTACTCCGGCTTCCTCCCACCTCCAAAAGCATGCTGAGGTTTACTGGCTACTCTAAATTGCCCGTAGGTGTGCGTGAGAGTGTGTTGTATGTCTTTCATGTGGCCCTGCGATGAGCTGGCGTCTCGTCCAGGGTGTACCCCGCCGTTCGCCCATTCGACAGCTGGGATCGGCTCCAGCACGACCGCGACCCGGAATAGCCGGAATAAGCGGAAGACAGTGAATGAATATAAAAAAGTAGTTCTTGAACCAGCTGACAAAAAATGTAGCAGTTATACACTAAGTAAGTAAATGTCAGGATGTGCTTTCTACATCATAACAGTTGGAGCAAGTTGTGTGTGTATATATATTTATATATAATTTATTATTATTATTTTTTTTTGCGGAAAATGATTATTTCCTGTGGAGACCATTCTGTCATTGCAGTCTACCAGTGTAAGAAACTTTGGGGTCTGCTGACAATTAGACACTATGGCCAGCAATAGTTGCCCCTCATACAGACTGAGCTGTAGCAATCAAACAAATCTATGATTCACACATTTGCAGCAAAAATAAACATTTAGCCACAGTTATTTATTATTATTAATTATTATAAAAGTTGGAAGAGGCTGGAACTAATTCATTACTGATATTACCAAATTAATAATCCCAATTAAGTTTAACATATTGCAAGCTCTCAGTATTTATATACTATTTATATACTATTGATATTAGTAGTGGTAGTATTGGCATTGGTATATAGTATATACTTTTTATGTGATATATGTATAATTTTATTTTATATATTTTCTATTTTATAGATATTATTGGAGTTTGTTAGTTTTTCAATATTTCATGTTCTTGTACAATGTGAACGAGGTTAAAACCAGTCAAATTCCACGTTTGTATGCACAAAACTGGCCAAATATTGTGTCTGTAAGCATTTTATATTTAATTATACCGGTTAGTACCCTTGAAGCGGTCAGTAAGGAGTGTTCATACTTTAACAAATTTAAGTCGGCAAACCTCATCTATAAAGCATTTCGGATGCATCGGTGCAGTGTCTGTTGGGGTCAGATGACTTTTTTTTTTTTACCATAACATCCCATCTGATTTATTGCCATCATTGTTTATTGTGATGCAAGAATCGAGGTAACCCTTTTGTTTTGTATCATCTGCAGCCCGGCCAGGACCACAGTGCTATGCAGAGGATGATGAACTCTAGGACTTTAGAACAGCAGCTCATCTCTCCGCCCAGCAATCCTGTGTCGCGGTCGTCTGACCTGGCCTGTGCTCCATCACGCCAGGAACGTCACCGTGTCTCCAACTACTCTGCAGAGGCACTCATCGGAAAAAGCTCCACTAGTGGCGAACAGCAACAGCGCATGGGTCTTCATCTCCAGTCAGGCCGTGGCGCAACACAGGAGCAGCCAGACTTGCGGGGTTACCTGGACGCTTCTCGGGGGAAGGCCAACATTGCACACAACCAACAGAGCCGCCTGCCCTCGGACCATCCAGGGTCTGCCGATGTTCAGCGAGTCTCAGAGTGTCCACCCTTCAAAACCATGGGCGGGGGACCAGGAACACATCAACTCAGTGGTTTTGAGGCCCAGGTATCACGTGGGAGTGACATGGCCCCTAAGTCAGTGCCTCCCACCCAGAGAGGACCTCAGGGGCAGCAGCAGGGTGGGTTCAGAATGGGTGTCGGTCCTCCGGCAGATGGTCGGAACCGTGGTGGCTACACTGGAGTTCATCTTGGTTCACAGGGAGTACAGGTGGGACCAGCACTGCTACGGGAGCAGGAAGGTTGTCATCAGAGTTTCATGCAGAGCCTCCTTTCTCCTCACCTGCCTGAGCAGAGCAACCACCAGCGAGCAGTGCAGTGCTGTCCACCAGTCAGCATGGAGTACAGCTGTGTGCCTGGAGGCTCTTCTAGTGACATACAGGTCAAGGCCTCCAGCCCCAGTGTGGCCCAGACCCAGAAGGCCTCTGCGATGCGGCTTGGAGAGGGCAACAAGGGTCATATTTCTCAGGTTAACAGTAATATGCATGGTCCAGGTGTCCGAGCAGGCCTCCCCCATCCTCCAACTCCACACAGCAGCTCTGAGCCGGGCCGCTCCTCCGCCCCCTCAAGGCCACCTGCTGCTGTCAGTCAGCACTCTCGCCACATCGCCCGCGATACCCAGTCTGCCAAGCTGAGACCTGGGGACCGACCTCGATCAGGTACTCTACGACCGAGCAACCCCTTTGAACCAGAGGGCCACCTGCCTTTGCCTTCTGGAGGAGGGGTGCTGCTGAGCAGGCCTCAGTCTGGAGGGGAGGCAAGACGCAGCACTATTGTCCGCTTTATGGCAGATGGTGCTCAGGTTCCCAGCGACAACAACCTTGTTCCTGACCAACACCTTACACAGAACTTTGGTTTCCCCTTTATTCCTGAGGGAGGCATGAATCCTCCACCTCCCATCAATGCTAACTCCACATTCATTCCTCCGGTCAGCCAGCCCAGCGCCTCCCGTACGCCGTCCCTCCTGCCAGTCGAGCCCCAGAACACTTTGCCCTCCTTCTATCCTTCATACTCTCCAGCTGCTCACCCCAGCCTCCCCAGCGATGTCACCCTCCAATACTTCCCCAACCAAATGTTTACCAGCCCAAGTGCCGACAAGGGCAGCGCTCCACCGCTCAACAACCGCTTCGGCTCCATCCTTTCCCCACCTCGCCCTGTGGGTTTTGCTCAGGCCAGTTTCCCACTGCTGCCAGACATGCCCCCAATGCCCATTGCCAACTCCTCTGGAATCACCCCTCACATATCCAACTTCAGCCTCACCTCTCTGTTCCCTGAGATTGCCACAGGTATGCCCACCGATGGCTCAGCCATGCCTATGTCTCCCCTGCTGTCTCTCTCCAACACTTCATCTGCTGACTCTGGCAAGCAGCCCAATCGGCCTGCCCACAACATCAGCCACATTCTGGGCCATGATGGCAGCTCAGCCGTGTGAGGAGGGGTCCCACTGCATTTTGAATGCAATGTCAGTGGTGCTGTAGAGGGAAGAGATCACATTTCTGTTCAGAATGTAGCGATGAAGTACCTAATGAACAATTTCTAGTTAGAAAAGACATGCCATGTAAGTCTGATGGTGATTTTCATTGTTTACATATTCATAAAATTTAAGTCTCAAATTTGATCCATTGACATATGTTCGATGTCATAATTTGTAATATTTCAAAAACTTGATTTTAAAGGAACTTGGAAACTTGGCCCTTTAAGCTCCTTGTTTGAGATGTTTGCTTGTAAAACAAAATCAAATTAAGGTTTGAAACGTGAACTCTTTATATTCTATGATTAAGAAACCTGCACAGTTACCTACCAATGTAATTTACTAAGTTATATCAGGTTTTACTGTACATAATGCTTTCCCAAGAAATATTTTGTAAATACCAGTGTTTCATATCAGAATTGCTAGATTATGTATGTATTTGTAAATAGAAAATTGATTAATAAAGTTTATGAGACATTTGCATATGCTGTGAATTGGGTTTCTGTTTATCCTCACTATACTCTTACTCCAGTTTATGGCGCTTGAATCTAATGCCTTAAGTCTTAGAGAAGATGTTCCTTTTCTCTTCCGGGGGGTTTACGATGATCGTGTGGAACAATGGCAGTTAAAATGACGACAGCATTGGGAGACAAGTTACACAGTAAACTGTTTTCAATGTCAAAGCAAAGCAAAATAATGCCAAATCAGTGTTAATGTGTGAAAAGTGCAGATTGTGTAGCCTTGATACCACACATAATATCCCTGGTTTGAAAAGATGCACCAAGACTGTTTCATGAGCTTTTATTTACATGCAATAGTGCTCCAGCATGTGCAGCCACATAACGGCTACACTTTAAAAAAAAAAAAAAGGGTGGGAGGAGGGATGGGGTAAGGGAGAGGAGCGTGGATTCAGGATCTCCTTCATTTTGATCGCAGACGTCTCTGGCAAAGACTAATACTTATGCACCAACCTGTGAGTGAGGAATAATACTGACACGCCTGTCACAGCGCCCTCACCTGGCAGTCATTTGGTAACCAGCAAATGAGTAAACACGGACGTGGTTGCAGTATCAAGTTCAGCTTATCAATGACTGTGTCAAAAGATATTTTCCAGAATCTCTCCCATTCAGTGATTTAAAAAAATATGGAATCAAAAAAATAAATACCTATACAATATATAATCTCTTGTACTCTACTGAAACAATGATTTATGCTGCATACACTTAATAGTTAAAGATGAACAATGCATAATACATTGGTGTTATTGCTATACAAAATGACAGTTGTGTCTTGTGGTCAAGCAACAGAACTACACAGCGATGAAGCACCTCATAATTACAGCATCAGACTTTCTGAATGGTCCCTTTGTTTCTGTAAAGCTAAGTACCTAAAAGATTTAGGATGGGGGTCAGTGAGGAATGGCGCGAGGAGGGTCTACATATCAAGTGCTGAACTGAGAGGTGGCCCCCCCCTGCAGATTTAAGGTCCCCTGGCTGATCTTCACATAACTCTCTCCAGGAAACACACAAGATGTTCAGCATCACAGCATCCCTTTGTCCATGACGTAGCAAGGCAGGACTTATGAATAGAGTCTTTTTCAATATGAAAATATACTTTATATACAGTATAATTAAACACTTATGTACAAAACACATAAATATATAAATATCTGTTACAAAAATAAATATTTTCTTTTGTTCTTCTTTTAACAGTCTCTCATGTAGCGTTGGTTGTCCCTTTGTCCTCAGGGGACACTTCATTTGGGAGGATGCTCACTTCCTGTATTGTCGTATCTTGCGATTGTGGTGTTGTAGCTGTTGAGGACGATGTGGTGAAAATCCCTTCATCCTCCAGAGATAGAAGAGGGAAGGATGCTGGTTCTGCAGTGAAGCACAGAGAGCTGGTCAGAAATCGGCTCGAGTTTTGTCGTACAGTCCTTCAACGCCTTGCCATGCCTGCAACGTTTTTGTAGAGCACCTATCCCAGGCTACACCCCGCAAAATTCAAAACTGGTCTAGAACCGCTTCGACCACATGCACGGTGGTGTTCTCAGCATCTTCTTTCTACCCCCTTCAGTCAGAATCACTTTTGATAACAAGGCCACAGAAAAAATTAATATTTCAAACATGTTTTCCTAAAGGTTATATCCAAGTGGGTTTTAGAAAGGACACACCAGATATGATTATTTGGATTTAGGAATGCTGGAGGTAAATCACAAACCCAATAAAAAGTAATGTAGTGAATAACACGCTGTCAAACTCTGCTACACTGCCTACTTCTTCCATGTCAAAAAATGGATCTCCTATGAACAAGACCGGTGAGTTCCAGGCTATGCTGTTGGAAAAAAAAAACGTGGATGTGGCTGGTTGTGGCAACTTCACTCCCCGAAATGGTAGAGCCCACACTTACTTTGAGAAACATCATCTTCGTCACCACCATAAAAGCTGCTGTCCCGTCCCACTTCCTGTGAAGTGAGGAGGTGATGGGAGGAGTCCAGCAGCTGAAGGGTGGAATCATCAGGAGGGCAAATCAGTTCATGATGATCAGGCCCACTAAAAAAGAAGGAGGGGAAAAAAAAACATTAATGAAATCATTAATGAAAACTAACAAACTAATGAAACATTTTCGGTCATTAAAAATAAAACATAAAGCCAATTTCATGTATAAACCTTGTTTGTTTTGTGGATGTTTCATTTGTCCCGAATACATTTTTGTGAACTGATTTTTTAATACAAAGTACATTTTCTGACCTTTTTGATTAACATCCCCACATTAAACAAGGTCGAAAACTAACACTGGAACTAACAGAAACCAAATAGCAACGAAGCATAAAAAAAATGGGAAAACATCATACTTCCTTTAAAAACTCATTAAAAAACTTTGAAAATGAAATCAAAACAAAATCAAAACAGAACTAATGAAAAATTCCAATCTATGATAACAAAAGGATAAAATTCTCAAAAACAACAACCAGAACATTTTGGACATTTTGCATTGTACATTCTTTAGATGCTTAATCTATCATCAAAAAAATAATCAGTAAATAACTGAAGCATCAGTTTAGGTAAATTCTTAATTCTTTTGTGTATCTTGAACACTTGTTTTCTAGTTGAATAGGAGTTTTTTGATAATGCCTCACAGATACAGTGACATGATTCCAACATGTATAAGCACCTGCTGGAGTAGTGGTAAACAGGCAGGTGTCCATTTTGCACGGTCTGTGGCAGCAATGTGTCACACTCCATATCACAGTCCACCTCCTCCTGCAAAACACAATAGTTAGAACCTCAGCAACGACGGCCCGCTGACGACCAAAATTGGCACGTTTGAAGAGTGTATTACATGCTGCAGTCCAGGCAGGCAGTGTGAGGGGTGGTGCGGTTTTCCATTCGGTGTGTACTCTCCATTAGGCGGATAAATGCCATGCGGAGCTGTCAAGTGGGCGTCCAGCGGGCAGTGGCCAACCAGGGCGAGTCCCTGAAGGGGCACCATGGTGTACTGGCACGATGACACAGGGGCGGCCACAGCTGGAAAACACAAGTCCGACGTTTGCTCTGAAAAAAAGCACATAAAGAACATGCGGTTGACACAGACGGCGAAGGCAAATGCCTCAATTTCTACAATGACCGGGAGGAGCACGTACTCTGTTTGGCCCAAGCCCTCCAGAGGCAGAAGGGGATGAAGGCAACAATGATGAAGACGACGGCTCCCAGGACTATACCTACAATGAGGTACGGGAGGTCGCCCGGCCGAGGCACGAGCCCACTGGAGTGCCCGGACCCCGGTTCTGGGGTTTCTGATGGGATGGGGCGCTGGTGATTTGGACGAGCTGAGGACAATAGAGAAAAAAGCTATAACCAAAGCCAGTCGGTCTTACAAAAGAACAGATGCTCCAGGCTGCCGATTCTGATTAAGCCAGTTACTGCTCTGAGCAATATCTGTTGTAGTCTGTTGCTGTTTTCGGATGCGTGTCTTCTATTATGTGTTTCAACTGTATGTTTTTTATGTGATGTGTATGTGCCTGTTGGCCCCCGTCAGAGAGGAATTTATGCCACCACTTTGGGGCAGACAATAAAGTTTATCTAACCATCTCCACCTAGAAATGACCTCACCTTTCGTTTCAAGGATCACAACGTTGCCAAATTCACTCTCGCCCTTCTCGTTGAAGCTCTGCATCTTGATGTCGTAGGCGGTCTCGGGCTGCAGGTCGGTGATTGAATGCCAGTATCTGTCTCCCTCGACCACATCCTTCTTATAGTCACTGTCATTATCGCTGTCAGTCGGCCGGTAGTAGATGTAGAAACCGTAGATGGGTGTGTTGTTTACAGGAGTGTACTGTTGACGGGAGAAAGGAATGTATATGAAAAATGGTGTGGCGCCGCAAAAAAAAATAGAAATACACCTTTTCATCTTCTAGTCTCTTTCTTCCAGCCACTCACTGTCCACTTGAGAATGATGGTCGTCTCGTTGATGGCTTCATTGTAGGTGATGTAGGGTCCATCAACAGGACGCTCGTGGGTTCTCCCACCCACCACTGTGTATGCCTTCGAAGGTGCACTGGGAGGGCTGGAACCAATCACATTCACCGCCACAACGCGAAACTTGTAGGATGTACCTACGGGGAGGAGACCATCGTTACTAATCTGTCTCCGGGGGCCCGAGAGAGAGAATGGAGTTCTATATTGGGTGTCAGCTAATGATGTTTGTTTTCGCACGACTTTTTGTTTTCCTTTTCAGAGCAAAACGCGATGTTGATTACAATCTGGTTTTGATTGATGGCGGTAATTACCGGAATGGCTGTAACAACACTCATTATGCTGATGAATTTATGGGTCGTGGGAATGTAATTACATGGCGCTACATTCTATTTCTCCCCTCATCGCTGCCATGTCTGAAAAAACTGCTGCGGATCATAAAACTGTAGGGAGGACGTTCCAACCTTTCTCCAGCCCCGTGATCTCCACAGAGAGACGCGATGGGGGGATGTTTTCCACCGCCGTCACCCAGTCCTCTCCTGCCTTCTTCACCTTCTTGTACTCCACTCGAAATGACTGAATGGGGAACCCACGGTTACCACGCGGAATCCAAGTGACATATGCAGACGTCTCCGTTGCCGTGGAGACTGTGGGTTTATCTGGGGCCTCGGGAGCTGCAGAGAAGGGTGACAGAGGACAACAATGTACATAAACTCCCAAGCATCACTAAAATCCGGAGAGCACAAATAGATTTAATTATGACAGTGAAGGCAAAAACACAACACAACACTTACTGAGAGCTCATCCTTCAGTGACAGAGTGAAAGAGATTGAGAACGTCCATGTTAGTCAAGAGGAGGAGGTTGGAAAATCGTGCTGTTATTGGCATCGCTATAGAAGTGACTGTTGTGGTTAGTACTTAGAGGCAGAGTTTGCAAAAAAAAGATCAGCGAGGTTCGGGACTGCAGGGATACTTACGCGAGAGGCTTGGTGAAGGGACCGCAGGGGTTTTCGGCGGATCATTTTGCCCTCCTACAACTTTCCGATCTGAAGGTGCAAAAACAGAGAAGAGTTGAGGAGATGTGCGCATTCATTATGACGTGCTTCTTCGCGTATCATGGCAGTGGGGATGCTGTATTGTAGGACAGATGTGGCTCATTGACATGTAACAGCTATCTGACAACGATAAAGCTCAAAGACTCAGCGTTTGTCTACATACAGTATGTGTGTTTTGACAATGTCGTACTTCTGCCAGTTCTGAAGGTCATCATGGCAGGTTGTCCCAAGCCTGCACAGTTCTTGGCAGCCATCTCCACCTCGTACAGGCTGTCTGGCTGCAGCTTGGCCAGGGTCAGCTTATGGAGGGAGCCTGAGATACTGGTGGAGGTCCACTCTGCTAGCGGGTCACCCACCTGACGGAGAGAGACAGAGGGCTCTGTGAATAGGAGGAAGGTGAACAGTGACATACGCGAGCCTGAAAGGAGCTGTTCGCAATACCTTTCTGTATTTGATCATGTACTCCAGCACAGGTGCTCCTCTCTCATGCCGCGGCCTCCAGGTGAGTTCGTAGTAGTCGGCTTTGCCGGTGCGCGGCTGGCTGAGGATGATTGGTGCCTCCGCAGGCAGGATCTGTCCAGGAATTGCCGAACAGTCGAGAGGCAACATGGCACCAGAGACTCCAGGCCTGACCGGCGGCTGCTCTCTCAGCACCTTATCTGGGCTAAGCGGGCGATAGATGGAGGGCAGCTTCCCCCTGGATGAAATCCCTAGAGGACAAGGCGTAAATCACCGAATATAAAATATGTGAAAGGGAATGAAACAAATAAAGCGATGAATAACCACAGCACAGTCGGACTAACCGGTTGATATCGTGATGAGGCGAGCAGAGGCCTGCGAGCTGCCCACGCCATTCTCAGCCATGCACTGGTACAGACCGTCATCCTGAGGGCCTACATTGGAGACTCGGAGCAGCCTGGGGGTCAGGCGGTGGCGAGGTGATGGGGAGAGAGGTTGGGCGTTGTGGAGCCACATCACAGACGGTGTGGGTTTGCCGCGGACCTGGCAGAGGAATCGCACTGTTTCGCCATACATGACTTCATGCTGCTGCAGCTCCACTGTCACCTGAGGAGGTTCTGCAGGAGAAACGAGGAAAAGATGCCACTCGTATAAATAGCACCTAGGGCTGCAACAGACAATTACATCATGAATTTATAGGCCCATTCATTTTTTGATGGACTCAAATGTCAAAAATGTTTAATTTGCAAATAACATAAATCATCTAACAAATTGGAATAGGTGGTTATTTGTTGATTTTTATTTGTTGAAGTACTTATAAATAATTGCTGGAGCTTCTACAACGTAACGTGTAGGAGCACATCAACGCGCGCGTGCGTGTGTGTGCGCGCGCGCACGTGCGTGCATGTGCAGAGGCTATAAGGGCGGGGGTTTGGGGAGCAAAGCGGGCAGGCAAGCGGGCAGGCAAGGCCTGGCCAGCTAGTTGATGGTTGGCTGCTTGTGAATCAGGGAAAAACAGAGCTCATTACAGCTACGGCAGCTCTCTGACTTTAATTAGAGCCAGCTGCAGAGAGACGAGACCAAAGCGAGTACACACACGCACACGCACACACACACAGAAAATCACACAGAAAATCACTGTAAAAACAGTCATCCATAACCAAGGCACATTCAATCAAGTCCTGTAACAGAACGGCGAGCTCTGTCTCCTTCGAGACTCCACAGCACCACCCAGTCTTACAAGCCTCTCACAAATACGAGTGCGTGCACACATGCAGACCCTTGATTTTTTTTTTTTTCGCCAAACAGGAGTCGGTCTAAATATTAAATCCATGGCAAACAAAACTCCACCCACAAAAAAATGCCCCAAAACGCCTTTATGTTTCTGCATGCAGCAAACGCGAAAAAGTTAATCCGCGCGTACGCGGACACGCCTTTCCTCCGCTTCACTTACCGAACACTTGCACATCATAGAGCACTGTGGCAGAGCTCGCAGAGCCGATGCCATTGTCAGCCCGGCAGATGTAAGTCCCTGAGTCGCCTTCGGCCACCGCATCGATCAGCAGGTTGCTGAGCAGGAAGCGTGTGTTGTTATGAGAACGGAGGTCCTGCCCGTCCTTTGCCCATGTGACTTGTGGAGTAGGAATGCCACTGGCCACACACTCGAGCACCAGCCGCTGGCCTTTGGTCACCATGATGGAACGGGACGCCGGCGGGTAGATTATACGAGCGGCTTCTGCCGTGGAGCCTGAGGAACATGACAGCCAGAATAAGAGCGCTTGTTTTGATATGCATGTGCATGAGCGATTCTTGCACTGGTCTTCCTGTCTGGTCGCATTTTATCCGCTATGGACAGAACTTCAATCGTAATGTGACATTCAAAACACTTCCACGGCTTGCTTTGAAGATGCAACATCAAAGTGTTCAAACTTTCGATTACGGGCATCAACGCCTGCGACTAAATGCGTCCTGGCAACATCCGATGAAGAGAGTCACACTGAACTGGCACTTGCGAGCCACATCTGCGCCACATGTGTCTGCGCCAACAAACAGATAATTTTCCTCCTTGGTTGGGCAGCTGATTTTTCTGAACGCATCCTAAACTTTGAACTTTAAATGCTTTCCTTTTCCGAATTTGGTGTCCAGTGTCAAGATGAGGGCGTTGGGGACGGTGACTCACGGCGAATGCGCAGGCGGTCGGCAGAGGTGGAGGTTTTGACCTCTTGAGTAACAGGATTGTAGGCGGCACACTTGTACGGCCCCTCGTCATCCTGAGTGGCATTCGCTATCTGAAGGTTCCCTGACGGCATGATGAGATAGTTCCCTGCAGGAAAAAACAAATGGAGGTCAGATATAGCGCTCAAGGCTTGAGCAACTCCTACAGGTACTGCCAAAGCAAAAGAAAGCAAGCAATCCTAACAAAGCAGAAACCTAAGAGCATGTGTTTATTTATTTTTTTTCCAACTTTCCAACGCAAAAACTGAATAAAAATGTGCAAAAATTCACAGGAATACATCCAAGGAAAAAGAGGAGCCGCAGAAAAATCTTGTCTTGTGAAACCTGAGGCCTGTACTACCTGTGTTGATTTGCCGAGACATTCGCAATCCAGATAAGCGGTACTACGAAGCTGGTTATCAACTCGGTAATTGAATCACTGAGTTCTTTTGACGTTTTGACGCCCCCCATGTGAGTGCGTTTTGTGTCGGAATATTAATTCCTCACTGTGACAGCACGAGCAGGTGTGCGTTCCATAAATTCACGATACTGCAGTTATGCCGTGCGTGACCATTATTATCAACCTCATTATTTCAGATGCAACCGTCGTGGAGCCAAACGGACTTGGGAACAAGTCGAGAGCAAGCACAGAAACATACTTCAGAGCGCTCGGTGACGAGGCTTTACTTCGACACACCGTCTCTGTTGTATGGATGAAATCAAGGGCATTTATTTGATATTGTTTGCGGCCGACTGGGATGTGTTACGTTTACAACATTTGGCTCCACCAGCTGACAAATGTAGCACAGTTCATCAGATGAAAATCTGTGCCTTTGGTACAGGATGTCATCGGGGAGATCCAAAAGACTGCATCTATCCCTGAAAACTCTTTCTCTCCTAAGCGCTCACCATGGTGATTTACTCAGGTAAGAAGTGAACCGGCGTCGTAGTACCGGAAACCCAGGGTCAACCCTCAAGTTACCTCGATAAGAGAAACTCCAGCTTCGTGGTACAGGCCTCTGGTGTCTTAACACAATGTGATGTGCAACTCTGGCGCATATTTGCACTGTCAACACAGACCACAAGGTGGCCCCCTAGAGTCCGGCTGAGATTAGGCAGGGAATGCTCGTCAATGTGGTATTCATTTCCTCAGAGATAAGGATACCGATATCAGTACCTACAGCTCCCAGGCATCATCAGCATACCAGCCACAAACCACTGGAGCTTTTCTTCTCTTCCAGGCAATGTAGAAGTTAATAGTTTGAAAAATAAACAACTGCATTCCCATGTTTCAACATTTGAGATAATCCCTTATCTTTGGCTTTATGATGGGTTAGATTAGCAGGATTACAGCATTCCAGCAAATTATGGAGATAAGAATGGGAATACAGAGGGAAGTGAGGGGAGACAGTGAATGATGGGATATCCTAAAGAGTCGGTGGCAGCTTGAGAGCGGCGTGGTACCTTTCGATGTCTCCAGCCATTCCTGCTTGACACTGTAGCGGACTTGAGCCTTGGGCTGGCTCTCCGGGAGGTGACATTCAATAACAGCCGTGTTGCCTTCGTCGACCTCGATTTCCTGCTGGTCATCAGGCTCGAAGTCCCGCAGCTCTGAGACGCGCACACACGCAGAGAGAGAGAGAGAGAAGTCAGCGCTGTCGCAAAGCTGCAACGCTCAGGTTTCATCCTCCAAACACATTGTGTAAATCACATGTGACTGCACATGCATGCAGTCAGTCCTCAGCGTTAGAAGTAGAGAACCGCAATATTCTTAGCAACAATAAGCTTTATAATAACTGTAATGTTTCCAATGGGTGTCTCTCAGATCAGTCTGTCCCATTTGTATCGTGACCACATTCCCACAAGTTGTTTGATGGGCCGTCTCTTTGAAAGACAAACTGCTCTTCTTCCATTAAGCAATGTCTTTTGTGTTGCTTGTCAAAGCATGATGTCAAAGCACATTTCTTTCCCCTAACACCTTTTACTCATTTCATGTCACTTTGGATAAGACTAAAACGCCTAAAAACTGTGTATGTAACATTCAATTAGGTGTCATTAATCCTGTCAAACTCTGTACCAGAGCTGGTTCAGACTGTGGGAAATGGAGAGTGGGATTACGGGGGCCATGTGCTGCGACTGTGTCCCGCAGACACGCAGTCTGCACAGTACAGACACTCATGTGACCTATGACCTCCTAAACCCCTGCCTGAGCAGCCTAGAGGCCCGGCCACAGGGTCAAAGGTGAAAGGTGTCCATCCTATAGAGTTTCAGAGAAAGATATCCAGTTTGCGTTTGGGAGTAAACAGCAAAACACTGCTCTTAAGAAGCTGAATAAAGAAAAACCCACTAACAAGAGGAGAAAAAAAAGGGGAACAGCTCGGTAACAACTGAAGAAATTTGTTGCAATTCAGTGAAAAGAAAGATAAATAAAACTCTTCCCCAGCAGGACTATAATTAAAACTCCGCCAGTCTTTGTTGAGTTATTCTTAACAAACACAGCCTCTCTCCGTGTTGACCAGAGGTGTGTTTTTCTTGGACCAGCAGATCTCTTTGGTTTAAAAAAAATGCTGCTGGTACACAGTCAGCTGTAAAGACATTGTATACAGCTCGAATTCAGTAAGCAAAGTTTGGTTTAGGCCAGAGTTTTTGCTGATATGGACATCACAGCGTTTTATTCAAAGTGCTGAACAAACACCTTCACCGCGAGCAGCTCAGATTTATTCACCATCCATGCATGCGGGATCAGTCTGTCTGCTGGCGCTTTAATGGGAGAAATGGGGGATATCAGGGTACACACACACACACGCGGGCGGGCGCACACACACGCGGGCGGGCGGGCGCACGCACACTCACAAGCACGTGCGCACGCGCACACACACACGCGCGCACATACACACCCTGTGTCTGACTCTGTTTCAGCTCTGACAGATGAGAATCCCAGCCAGGACATGTCAAGCTAAGTGGAGAGTGTGTGTGTGTGTGTGTGTGTGTGTGTGTGTGTGTGTGTGTGTGTGTGTGTGTGTGTGTGTGTGTGTGTGTGTGTGTGTGTGTGTGTGTGTGTGTTAGAATGCGTCTGTGTGTGTGTCTGTGTCTGTGTGATAGAGTGTGCCTGTGTGTGTGTGTGTGTGTGTGTGTGTGTGTGTGTGTGTGTGTGTGTGTGGTTTTCAGTGAGAAGCCAAAGATTTCAAAGCTGTGAAATCATCGAAGGCAGCATGTTTTATGAGCGTTTAACAAGTCCGTTT
>CAAKHG010030772.1:0-25784 GCA_901007715.1 Dactylopterus volitans | reverse complement strand
CTCCCAGAGGTTAAAAACCTGGTCTCCACACCGGATGCATGAACTGATGAAGCCTTTCGGATGAGAGGTGAAACGTCTTCCCAAGACCAAAACAAGTCCAGTTGCTTCGATTCAATTTCTTTGAGATAACCATGACCTGGGTGAGTGAGAACATTCACAGGCCTAACAACAGCAGCTAGTTTTAACAGCAGCAGATATTCTGGCATGCCATTGAAAAGTGTAACTAGGGAAAAATAGCATTTCGTAGCGAAAATGCAAGTATAGCTGAAATGCTGAACTGAATTTCTACAGCAATAAAAAAAATTGGTAGAAAAAAATCCAACAATGTATAAATGTTCGAAATTCTCATTAAAATTAAAATTCCATATATTATTCAATTTAAATATATATTTACAAATATTCTATATATTAAAAAGATTGAAAAAATAAAATCTTTTTAAAAAAATAATATATATTTGAAGTATAAAACGCAAGAAGCTGCAATCAAGTTTGCTTTGATGTCACAAATGTATGACGGCAATCCGATTAAGCAGAAATAGTGTTGAAGAACTGAATTGCCATGCGATGTCATACAGCCATGACACATGACATAATACGGTAAGATGACATCATACAGCATATAACATCATATAGTCTATCAAAGTATGTTCCCCATGGTGACGCAGCTATCAGAGCAAATACTGTATTCATTTGAAAGAAAAAAATTAATACAATGAAAAATTCAAAGTTATTAGAAAACTTGAATGGAAGAACAAAAGTCATTCAAAAGCTGAACATTTTAATTGCTAAATGATTTCTGTTGATTAAAGTATGAAATAGTTAGTCAGCAAAACACATGCAAAAGAGTCACAGAAGAAGAAACAAAAATAATGATTTGGATAACGCTGGAAAGGCTGCGACAAAAGGAGTAGAACGGAAACATAATTAATCTTATTAATCACACCCGAGTTTACTCAGTTACGATATATCAAATTGGCTGCTATGAAAAGGGCCTGTTTGCTGTTTTATAGGAAGGTAATGTGCTGTTTCCAAGATTTGTTAAATAAACAAAAGAATTAATTGGGGTTTTGGACTTTCTGCAGAGCCGGGCCACCCAACTTTTTCCCAAAATATCAATAATAGGATCTACAAAACTTCCAGTGTCAAATGAATAATGAAGACCATGACAGTTCTTTGTTGTTAGAGTATGTTTAAAGATGTAAACATACTTCTCTAATGGATAATGATTTTTGTGATGATGCAGGTGAGATGAGATGGGATGTCGAGGATCATGTAGGACCGAGTGAATGTGGCTGTAAAATGGAAGCTTTTCATACCCACAAGTTCTCTGGTTCCGTTACCTTGGAATCCGTCTCACCCTCTACAATCATTGCTGTCAGTCCCTGTTTTCTAGGGGAATAGCTGGTATTAATGTATAAGAGTAGAAAAATGGCATCACTTCATCATTTCATCCTAGCAGACATTTGTCTAAAATGTTGTCTTTATCAGTTAATGACTTGTGCTCAAGCACATGCTTTGAGATGTCATACTGACCTTGATCTTTGACCCCTGAAGACCACAAAGGTCAATTCCAAAGCATTTCTGTCAAATCTAAAGAAATTCCCTCCAGGCTTTACTGACAAATTGCTTTAATGAAATGATGTTGGTCACAGTGGAGTTGACCTTTGAACTTTCGGATATACGTCACTGTTTGTTTTGGGTTTTTTTTTTTCATTTTAGACATTTTTTGCAAAATGTCACAATCAGCAGACGATATTGAGAGTTAAGGCAAAAACCGTGTTTTGTGAGGTCACAGTGACCTTGACCTTTGACCACCAAACAATCAATTCATAATTGAGCCCAAATTGACATATATGTCAAATTTGAAAAAAAGAATATCCTCAAGGCTTTCCATAAGTATTCATGCAAATGCGCTGAATCATAGGAAAGTTGACATTTATGTTTTTGAGGTCACAGTGACTTTGACATTTGACCTTGAGACCACCAAAATCGAATCACTTAGGCCTGAGCTGGTATTTGTGGCATCTGTGAATACTGTCCCTCGAGTCTTCCCTGAAATATTACGTTCACAAAAATGCTGATAGAGAAAAACAACATAATAAGTCCATGCCGGTGACAGTGATAACAATTATGCTCAAATGATAAAACTGAAATTAAAATTTGGGGGCATGTGTTTGGAAACGCACTTGTTGTATTGTTGGAGCAAACATGTTCAACTTATCTGGAGCTTTTTATCCTTGTCATAAAAGTTCTGCAATACATTCAGATATGTAAACTATGGCAAGCATTGTGGGTAAAGCAGTTCTGACTCTACAAGGGCGACTTGACAAAATGCATTTTTGCAAAATCAGCCCAAAAATAGTTTTAGCGTAATCCTGTTAACAGACGAACAAATGTGAGGGCGAAAACAACAAGCTCGGTGCAGCTAATAGATACTAAAATCTTAATTTTAGTACCTGTTAACTTTGAAAAGCATCATCTAAATTCCGAAATTCCCTTTTAACAACACCTGGACTTGGTAGTCACTTTTTTGTGATCAGATTTTAAAGCGCTGCTTTCATGCAACTGGGAACTGGAAGATACTGTACCTTATGACTTGGTGGTTTACTGTGACAAGCAGTGGGGCATTTACCCAAGAAGTTGTCCCTAAAAATAAAACCGCCCACAAAAATAGATCTCCCGCAAACGCTCAGTGTCACAGAGCAGTCGCACATTTTTTAACAGCAGAGTCAAGAGATCCATTAACACGCCAGAAAACGCAGGAAGAAAGAGGGAAACAGATCACCTGTCCTGTGTTTTCCAGATGCCGTCTTGCATGAAATTAAAGATAAAGCACTCAAAGTGGCTGCACTTTGTCTTTCCACAAGTGACAGACTACCAAAGACTCCCTCAGCGATCTGACCTCCGTGTTACAAAATGTGTGTTAGGCAGCACTTACTGCTTGGGTTTCTAAGGCCTCTGCAGGTATTGTGGACTCTGCATGAATTCCCCTCCTGAGGAGCCGGAGCTGCACGCCTCAGCTCATTCAGAGAGCTCCTGCCACATGACAGCCGGCTGCAGCAATACTCTGGGATTTGAGCTCTTTTAATAGCAGCACAGCTGAGTCAGTTATTTTCCATGTATGTTGTCAACATGTTATGTTTAGAATGACCACTGGGGAGGGGAGGGTGTTTTCACGGCCACTGTATGAGGGGTAATAGCAAGACTTAAAAATAAGACAAAATGTGAATGTACCCTAATTCCTGTTCTTCATTGTTGCCAGTATGTGTATTAATATTTTTTGTTTTTGTGCTCTAACATTACTGTTCTGGCATTCATATTTTTAACTGCACATGCTCGACTGTCTTGATTTGTCTGCAACGGTGGAATCTCCAATCTAAATGTGCCTGCTGAGAATGAGCCAACTGCTCAGCCTCTTTGTTGCTGTTTGCAATTTTCTTTTCTTAAAAACTACATAACATAACATAACATAACATAACATAACATAACATAACATCACATCACATCACATAACAAAAATCACTTACAGGCCTATGCCCATAAATCATTATTATTGTTGTTGATGTTGTTGTTGTTGTCGTTGTTGTTGCTTCTGCTGTTGATGTTGTTGTTGTTGTTGTTGTTGTTGTTGATTATGATGATGTTTTTACCCAGATTCAGATAATTAACTGGGGGATTCTCCGTCCGTGTTTGTACAGAGAGAAATTACTGAAGGCTGGCAAATTGTCTCAATTAAGTTATGAGAGTTATACAGAGTAACCGGATATAAAAGTAATCAAAATAAAAGCATTATTTGAGCATGGCTTTGTTATACCTGTGTTGCTCGGTTGCTATACGTACTGCACCTGTGCATTTAGTGGTGCTCCAACACGTAATTAAAATCAATACCTCATATTCGTAATTAAATCCTCATTCACTATGTTTTACATTGAGTCATTTCAATACGGTATGTGTAAATGCAGCTAAACCGTTAGACATTATCAGAACAGTCATTAACTTTTTCTTTTAGGACTTAGAAGGGCTTCATATTAACCTGTAGTTGTATGCAGTTAAAAGCTACTAAGTCGCCATTTCTTTGGGGAAAAAAAAAAACTTTCAAAACGCCTCCTGCGTCATTTTATTTTGAAGGTTATAACCAGAAGTTGGTTGTGCACTGTTTCTGCTTTGACACCGGGGGAGATTTCTGTGGTTTTTGGTGCACTGGTACAGCGGACAGGCTGCTGTCGTCCCCCCTCAGACGAGGCACATCTGACCAATTTTGTACATTAAAATAAAAATAACCAGAATAATGTCGGATTTCGAGGAATTTGAGAAACAGCTCAGCGAGAATCGTCAAGGTAAAAGTGTTAACGGTCCGTCTGTGCCCCAGTTTGGTCTGTGAGCTAGCAACGCTCCCCCGGAGCGTCATGTTAGCTGCCGATATTAATTTATGAATGAATTAGCCGACGTGACAGCAGCTTGAATGGGCAGTTTTCTCGGGTATGACTCGGCTTTTCCCGCTGTTTGCCTACCGGCGTTACGAACGCTGAGCCCGCTGAAGCCGGTAACCCCTCCGTCAGCTCGTAGCCGCCGCTGCTAAAAAAACCTGAACGCGGTCCGTGAACGCACCTGTCATCCTCCTGCACGAGACGGCGACCTGCGAAACCCGCTGAAAATGTTGTCCCTTCAAACAGTATCGGGTTCCGCAGCCTCAAATTATGCACATAAATATTAAATTAAAAAATATATATATATTAGTTAGTTGTCAGTTTTTTAATTCGACAATCACTTTTACAGAAAAAATATATAAAATGATCATAAACAGCAATTTTGAGATTCTTGACTGCAAACGAGAGGGCTGTCATAGTGTCCTGATATTGTCGTTGTTGTGGTTGTTGCCAGAGGAACATGTACATCATTTATATCGTCAGTCATCCCATCATAAACTCTGATTTATGTCGCACAAACAGAAACAAACTAACTTTAATATTTCACTGAAAAGTGGGGAGACGTGGCTATCAATAAGTCAAACGACAGAAAGCTGCTCTATACCTGTTTTAGTTTCTATATCTATATTTTTAAATGAATGTTTCGCAAAAAATGCCCAAACTGTTATTTGAAAAAAAAGAACACGTGATATCTGCAGTCCTCAGATGAAATCGTAGATTTCGATATTTATGCTTTAAAAAAAAAAAACAATCAGTGTGTCACTACAAATGCTAGAGTGTTCCATAATTTATTTAAATTTAAAAAGCCAAACGTATATATCAACGTCATATAGAGTGAAGACCAATACTTAGAAACTTGCCGGATGGAAGCAGAAAAACAATGAAAATGACAATATTTTCCCAAAATGATGTAGAACATATTTCATTCCAAGGTGATGTTTAATCAAGGTAAAGCTTTGGCCACCAGGTAAGTCAGATATTTCATCGAGTCCTTGTTGTTTTGCCAAGATGCAAAGTCTCATTAAACGGTAAGATGCAGTGCTTAGTCTTCAGAACTGATTGACTGCAGAAAATCAGAGCAAAATTCAAGGAGACAAAGTCAATTGCCTGCAATAAATGTCTAAAAGAGATAGGTTTCAGGAAATTACAAGGCATATCTTAGTATTCGAAAATATTCAAACGGGTACATCCATCTGTTATTTATGCATACAGTGTTTTTTGGGTTTTTTTTTTTTTTTTTTTTTGAAAGTCTTAATGGCCAGTATTGAATATTAGATGAATGTGGACCAATTACAAATGCAGTAATTATCGCTTCTGATCCCCCAGAGAGAGAACGAGAGAGACACAAAAAAAGGAGTCGCAGTGGATCTCTGGGTCGATGCGACAAACATCGCAGCTGGAGCAAAGACCGGGGGAGTCGCAGCCGAGAGAAGCGAAGCCGCAGCAGAGACAGGAAGAGCCGCGACCGCCGGAGCTCCTCTCGGGACCACAAGAAGCACAGGTCAGTGGGCCAAAGCTGCCGCTGACCATCCCAGTGTGAGAAGCAGCACTGTGGACTATTGCACTCATCACCTCTCAAATAGTTTTTTTTTTTTTTACAATATAAGGAATTTGTCTTACTACATCGGTGCACGCGGAAAACATAATAAAAAAGATAAGTAAGCATAAATACCAAAGGTTGAGACATAAAATATAGAACTTAGAAATATTTACAAAATGGAATATGAGAAAATGTAATAACAACATATGAGTTTGTGCAGGACTGCAAAGTTTATGAGTATGAAGTACAGAGAATGTCCAGTAGGACTAGGGGGGAAAATTGATACATTCGCGCATCACAATACTTTATGTGGTGATATTGTATTGGTGAAAGGATGCCACATATTGCTCTTTTATTATACCAACTGCAAAGGTGAATGGAACATATGCGTATGGCTGGTTTTTAGGACAGTCTGGATAAAAATGCAGAAAATCACAAGATATCAAAATATTTGTTATTGCAATACTCAGCATTTTTGCAGACAAATTACAGTCTCACCATAACTGAAGTGTTGTGATAATAGAATTGGAAAAACAGTGTTTTCTACCTCGAATGACTGCAGATCAGGATGTCACAGTTATTATATGACTTGCAATTATCTTTTGCATAACTGTCATATTTAGGGATGTAAAGGTATGCGCACTCCTACCAAATCATCATAGTCCAACGTCTTGTTTCAATACATGCAGTCACATGTCAAATAGATGTGAGTGGGAAAGTCAGCCACGCATGGTAGTGCCCACACTCTAATCCAAGTGGCGGTGATGCACTCAAAAGCGGTTTGCCAATCACCGTTAAACCAGAGAAGAAGAAGAAGAATTGAACAAATCACGTCGCAAGGAGCAGCAGAGTGACTGTGGTGATTCAGATGAAAATCAACTGTGTGGACATGGAACCTCTGGGGTTCCCAGTGGACCACAACAGTGATGGACCACACGTCTGCGTCGTTCAGCAGCAAAACACGTTGAACATGCTAATGCATATTAGATTGCGTCACCCAGAAGGCGCCGATCACTGGAGCTCAGCAAAACAACAGGAGTTCAACAACGTAACCCAACTTTATTTAAGAATCAACATGTAGAGGAACGCGTGTGCAGTTAGTAGCGGACCCCGCTTTAAGTATACATTTAAAATGCTGGAGCCTTGTTACGATGTTACATTTTGTCATCCTGTGCCCACATAAGCCAGTTGGTGGTTCCTGCATTAACAGACGTACATAGCAGCGACTGAGTTATGTGAGATTATGTTAAGCCTTGAATGTCTGATTATATCCTGAATATGGAATAAATTGAACTCATTCTAATGCATAACCTTGATTTTTTTATTAATTATTTATTTTGTACTTTAATCACATGAGAGATGCTTCTCAGCTTTGGTGCCTTTTTGAAATGAGCCAACAGTATTTGGAACTTTTCAGTGCTTTTTTACCTGTTACACTGAAGCGTGACCCCAAAACCGAGTTAGGTACTAAACGGTGACCTCTGTGTAGCGTTACACCCAAAGTCAAATCCCACAGTGCACATTGTGGTTTGAGGACAAATAAAAACGAAGAGCCGATAACATGGAGGAGATTTGTGGAATTTGTAGCAAAAAGAATAGCAGTGAAAGCAAATCTGAAAAATGATTTATGTTTAGAAATGTTTTTTTTATTCACAAAAGACAAATAGAAATGTCATTTGTATTTACATATTTTAATGTTCTGTGTGTATTTGCGTTTTTAAATTAATTGTCAGCTAAAATTGCATGATAGTGACCGTCCTACATGGAATGTCTTAATCATCAACTAAACAAATCTTATGCCCGATACATCTAGTCCCCAAAAGGACTAAGGAGTTGGATGAATATGGTCACTTAGACAATTAATGAAACTGATGATGCTGCAGCATTAACAGATCCATTTAGAAACATGCTAAAGTCGAGTAAAAAAACAAACAAAAACCAAACATTTTTGTGATTTGTGCCACCTGGCCTTATATTGATCGTATTTCTTGCATGCAGCCATTCTCCAAGGCGAACAAGGAGGAAAAGGACCTGCAAATACTGGGATGTGCCTCCTCCGGGCTTTGAACACATCACACCACTGCAGTACAAAGCTATGCAAGGTACTCGCTGTCATGCTCTCCAGTGTTTGCAAAGCTTCACCTGAAACCACCGCCCTGGAGATTTTGCTGACATTCACGCTCATATTCGGACAAGATTTTACTTGGCGCTTGAGCATCGATAACGGGTCAAGCCAGGTCAAAAAAAGGTCGATGCTAAACTCCGATTTTGAATTGGAGCCTGATCAATTTATCGGCCGGCCAATATGTTGTCTGTTATTTGCATGTGTCATATCAGTATCAGGGTGGAAACATGGCTGATATGTGCCAATATTAAACACTTCTATTTAGTTGGTGTTAAGTTGAGTTTTTAAGAATGTTCCATCTGTCAAAGGTTGGCACAAACACACTTGCTGACTATGAGAGTGGACTGTCATTGGTGCATCGCCTATTGGGTACATTTTACCAGTATATGGAGAATTATTTTTTGCTCCCTAATATTGTTATTGGCTCCATAAATGTAGAATCAGTCAAACTTTATTTGGTTCAGTTGCAAGATGAGAAAGATTACCTATTGTTTTCCATGTATGTGTAAGGAAGAGTAAGAATATCGGGTTCTGCAGGTCCTTTGATTAGGTTTTTTTTGTTTTTATGGGGGTTGTAAATGAAAATATGAAATACATGTATATTAGTTACCTTCTCGAGGGAAACGTTCAAATACTGAGCCAGATACTGTATTAACAAGTCATAACATCGTAGAAATGCTCTGGCAGAAACGGGACAACAATTTTCCTCTCGCCGCCTAACGAGCCCCCTCCGTATTTATTTTTAGAGGAATCATCGGCGTTGCAATATCCCTGTCAACACGAGTCATCTGTAAATGAGTCACTGCAATTTTCTCCTATGAGATAAAGATCCCGCGGATGATAATGGTTCTGTCACTGAGGTGGAAGCTGCCCGTGTGCTGCTTTCTGTTGTTGTCTCTCAGCGGCCGGACAGATACCGACAATAGCTCTGCTGGCAACATCCACCACCACGGGAGTGGCGGCGGCCCCAACACAAGTGCCCGTCGTTGGCAGCCAGATGACAAGACAAGCCAGACGCCTCTATGTTGGGAATATTCCGTTTGGAGTGACTGAGGTAATGTCTCGGGTCACTTGCTTCTTTGCCCTCCTCTTTTTTTTCTCCTCATGATTGTGATTTTGATATCAAACATGATGAGTTGTCGTGTTTGGTGTCATGGCCGCTTGTGGTTTTTTTTACCCTCTTCAGGAGTCCATGGCGGAGTTTTTCAACGCCCAGATGCGGCTCGCAGGCCTCTCCCAAGCCCCGAGCAATCCTGTTCTCGCAGTGCAGATTAACCAGGATAAAAACTTTGCTTTCTTAGAGGTGCGTCGTGTAATCTGGTGTGTAAATTCACTGCCAACTTTGAAGTCTAAATCTGCACAAGTGGTTTGAAATTTTGCATAGAACTGATTCACTTTCACACTTAAAGTGAGATGAGAAGATAGATTGCTCTCTCACATTTGTGTGAAATATAAAGCTTTGCCCAGCAGCTGGAAATGTAGGAATGTGGGAACACTTAGCATGGCTCTGTTGAAGCAAAATACCTCTACTAGCAATATTAAAATCTCTCTAATTAGAATGTTTTAGCTTAGTTGTGTGATGTATGTACGGTATGAATAGACAGTTATGAGCAGGACTATTTCCTGGTCTCCTGGAGCCTCTTTTGGCTGCCTGGTAGTCTGATGGCGACAGTAACACCCAGAATCAAGTCCAGAACTAACACCGTGTGTACTGCACACTGTATTTATTGGAAATTCAACCAGCTTAAAATATCAGAACACATGTCCTCTGAAATATGAGAAACCTTTTATGTCACAACAACAACTTCTTTACAGCTTGAGTCAGTATTTCAATAAACTAACAAGATCATCAGTAAACTAGAACGCCTTTTTGTGTCGCAGAACTCGGTCAACACAAATATGTGTTGACCGAGTTCTGTGCCAAAATTTAAAGGGCACTTCCTTTGGTCATGCTCCACCCCTCCATGTCGTGAATATCAGTGTGGTCATTTTTGTCTAATCCTGCGAAAATACAGACAATGCAACACATACTGTCTTTTGTGGAGGCAATATAAGGCAGTTGGTCTTGATTGTATGGATAAATTGAAATAGCGCATCTGAGAAAAATTAGTTGAGGTGACCCTAACTGGGCTGATCAGTCTCAGATTGTATTTCCTCCATTTCCTTTTCTTGTACAAAAGTGAATCCAGAATAGCCCGGATACCACGTAAAAAACCTATACATTTGAAACAGATTATAATGGTTAGAGAAGGTTAGCATCACATGTCCTCGAGTCATTATTTTTGCAATTTCTCAACAGTAGTCTGTGATGCCTTTGCGGCTTTAACTCAGAGCAGCTGTCAGTTATGACTGTCGCACCCCCATTTGTATCTAGTAACTAATTCAAACCCAAATTATCAGAAAAAAATGAAGATGTGAACAAACATCAGTGCAATTAAAGCTACCTCAAATGATAGAAACCATCTTTGGCAAATAATTACATAAGAAGGACTTTTTCTGGTTGGGCTCAAGTCCCATCCATGAAGATGGAGGAGGTGGATTTATTCACCTATACTGCAGCTAGCCACCAGGGGGAGATTGGGCTCTTCCAGCTTTACTCTTGAGGAACCGTCATGATGTCTAGTTATATTCATATCTGTCTATGGTATGAACTTGTGGCACTGTGAGATTTAAGAGAATCATGCTAATGCAGCAAACTCTGCGGGCCTTCTCCCATGTTTGCGTCTATTTGCTACTGTGAGTGATTGTGTTTCAACAAACGGGAAACTTCTCATAAGTCTCATAACGATTCTCCTTGCCAGTTTCGTTCTGTAGATGAGACGACACAGGCCATGGCTTTCGACGGAATCATTTTCCAGGGTCAGTCTTTAAAGATCAGAAGACCTCATGACTATCGGCCTTTACCCGGTATCTCGGAGCAACCTGCTTTCCACGTCCCAGGTTCGTCGCCGATGCCCTCTGAACCAATAACGCGCTATGTTTCGGGATTTTCTTAATTTGCTTCCTTGTTTTGGTGTGTGCAGGTGTGGTCTCTACCGTAGTCCCCGATTCCCCTCATAAACTCTTCATAGGAGGACTGCCCAACTACCTGAACGATGACCAGGTACTTAACTGAAAACAGACTGAACAGGTGCACAGATTTTTCTCTCACTTTGCTGACGTTGTCTGAAACATGCACAACATAGGATTTTTGATCTCTCAATGACAGGGAAAGTCAAAGAAAAAACAAGTAAAATGCCTCCCCATTTAAAAAAAAAAACAAAACAAAAAAAAAGTTAGCCAATGTTTATTCACGCAAAAACAGAACGTGACCCCATAATTCAAAAAAGCCAGATAAAATGACATAATTAATGCAAAATTTCTCTTACACAAAAAGTTCTGAGTATTAAAAAACAAACAAACAAAAAAAGAAAAAAACGTTGTGTCCTGTGTGTTTCCAATAAATCTTAGTTGACTCCAACCATCAGCTTTTAAACACAAAGTACTGATTTAAGAGCAGTAGGAATCAGGCTTCTGTGTGGTGTGTAGGTCTCAGTGTTGCTCCCTCGTCATTTGTCTGTATTGTCAAAGGAGAAAGTCCACCTTAAGAAATACCTAAAAATATATATATAAATCTGTTTGATGTACTTTGCATTTCTGGATTTTCTTGTTATTTCATGATGTGTCTTTGTTTCATGTGTTTTGCTGACTTAACTACTACTTCATCATACTTTAAGCTACAGAAAGCATTCAACTATCAAAATGTTCAGTCCTTGAAGCACATATATTCCTCTATTCAAACTTTTTAAACTTTTTTATGAATAGATTTTTAAAAAAATCTTCGATTGAAATGAACAAACGCTACGATGTCAACTAATTCTGCTATTAATGCTTTAGAAAGATTTGGCTTTATTAATCTTATGCACCGAGGACATTTGTTCTTCATTTGAGCTTTTTTTCATCCATTCTATTTTTTTATTTTTGTTTTTTTGCTTTGCTTTAGCATTTCAGCAAATGCTATTTTTATTAGTCTTAAGTTACAATCCCTGCTCATATGTGATTGAACTGTAGAAGGGCATTGTGGGACACCCAGTAAACTCGGCCAGGTGAAGGGAAAGTGAGGAACAATTCAGAAATGCACTGAACAGTGGAAATTACAGACACAGAACACATGCAGGCACCTGAGGTTGGACTTTACCTTTCAGAATATCAGACGTTTGAGCATTTGCTGATGAACAAGTTTAATGCCTTTCCATCTTTTTCTCCTGTAATTTTCATCGCACTGAATTTGATCTGTCTGAGTTTACAGAGCACATGTAGCCTGATGTTTTTAATTATTCACTGACTCATTTCTGTTCATACTTGCAGTCGCTGCTGCGTTGATACTCACAGCTCTTTCATTTTTTGTTCCCCCACTTTGTCCCCAGCTAGGGGCCTGTAAGATCGTTAAGTCTGCGCTCATAATTTGTTCAGTAGTACTCATCTACTGCTGCCATGCCAACATGTAACACAAGGCAAGTAAGACATTCTGGTCCTCACATGGATGCACTCCTAGCCAGCAGGCTCCCTTTTCTGGCCACTTTCTTTCTCCCATCATTCTTTTGGAGTGCGTTTAGGACCTGGGGATTTTGGGGGTGAGGTGAGGGAGGTGGTTGTGGGGTGGAGGTCAAGGGGGCATGGTTCAGCTTTAAAAGTAAAGGTAAGAATACGTTCTTGTGCAAAATACTCAGAGAAAATAAGATGACCCGCATTGATTCTGTCAGCTCCCACCGCTTTACCACTTGAGCTTGTATAAAATGAGTAATTTTGAAGATCATCAGGTCATCAACGTTTACCCTTCTTACTCGTCTTACCCTTCTTACAACCTTAAAAGACATGAACAGCCTCCCGCTCTTTCGGCTCCTCCTCTCTTCTGAGAAATCTGTGCAAGTTTGTAAAACGCACATATGCTCAAGTTCCATCCTGTTGCATCCATTATTTTTTATTTATTTATTTATTTTTATGAAATAAATGTGGTTTAGTTTTAAATGGACATGTAGCATTCAGTCAGTAGAACAATACGCTCATGGTCTCATATGTTCTGGCCTTGCGTTTTTGTTTGTAGGTGAAGGAGCTCTTGACATCCTTCGGGCCCCTGAAAGCGTTCAATCTGGTGAAGGACAGTGCCACGTCACTGTCCAAAGGTTATGCCTTTTGCGAGTATGTAGACATCAGCGCCACTGACCAGGTGAGGATGTGGGGTTTTCCCATTTCCATATCCTCAGCTGCGTCTGATCTGTTTCATTGAACTCCGGATGTTGTCCCCGTCAGGCAGTTGCCGGGCTCAACGGGATGCAACTGGGCGACAAAAAGCTGATCGTCCAGCGGGCCAGCGTGGGAGCGAAAAACACCAACCCTGTGAGTTTCATCTCTAAATAATGGTCAGTCAGTAATGGGGACCTGTTCTGCTCAGTTCCAACCGTTTTATTCGGGGTCCTCCACTAGAGGAAGAGGAAAGAGGAAAAAAAAATTCATTGTTTATGCAGGTCCTGGTCTGAAACAAGATCATCTAATCTCATTTTTACTCCTTTATGAAACAGTGAAGTTTTGAGTGCCTGTCAGGTGAGGCTGTACTATTGACAACATTTGATACCTTGATATTATTGCAAAAAGGTAGGTCGAGATATAACTATGGGTTCATATTTGAACTTTTTTTTTACAAATGTAAAAAGAAAGGTTTAAACTAGAAACTCCTATTTGATTAAATTAAAAATTGGAGGGTTTATTATTGAAGTCACTCGTGCAACTCCAAAGGAAATTCGAGTTTCCATTGAACCTTTCAACAAAGAAAAACAAAAAAAAAAATCAATCCTGCATATTTAATGAATTGCAACATGTGAGAATATTTCACGCATGATACGCCTTGTAAAATGGAATTTTAAACATTATGTGAATGGGAATAAGGTTAAAAAAATTCACCAGAGAAGGACACACAGTCAGAGATCCAGCTTCCTAAATAATGATGCTCATGCGTTTATTCAATCACATGCATTAATCGCTGCCCGTTTTCACCCTATAGCCCTTAGCTTATCTTTGGCTCTCTTGTTGCTTTTTTCTCTCAACTTAGTGGAATTGCTTTTCCTCAAATGGGACAATAAAGAAACTGGATGACAGAATACTCTAAAAAAAAATGTGAATATCTAAAAAAAACTGCTTTGTTTTTACCTTATTTATCTTTATTCATTTTATCAGCCTGACTTCTAACTGAACATATGATCCCTTGTCCACGATTTTATGTTCACAAGAATGAGATCCTGGAACTGAAACAGATCTATGCATTTCAGCCTTTATTGATCCGATTATTTCCTCACATCACGTGTTGGCATCTGGAGGAAAATGCCTGTTATTCTAATTACTGCAGTCAGTCAGGAGTGTTTCTGACTGATGCTGCATGACAGGAGCTGTTTTTTCTCATAGTGGCAGAATAAAAGGTCAACTTCTATTATGATTAATCCCTCCAATGACGCCATTGGATGAGAAGACGATGGGTGTCAGCCATCTCATCCATTTGCAGCATTGTAGGTATGCGGTACTCAAACATCGAGTCTTACCTGATGCTTACTGCAGACCTCCATCATCGAGACCCCGGTGATGCTGCAGGTTCCTGGGCTGCAGAGGCTTCAGAACTCTGGCATGCCCACAGAGGTGCTGTGCCTTCTCAACATGGTGATGCCGGAGGAGCTGGTTGACGACGAGGACTATGAAGAGATCCTGGAGGACATCCGAGAGGAGTGTTGCAAGTATGGCAGTGTCCGTTCCATCGAGATCCCCCGGCCTGTCGACGGCGTGGAAGTGCCCGGCTGCGGAAAGGTGAGCGCCGGGGCCAGGTACTTTCATAGTTTTTTGTTTGGCGTTATTTCATTATTAACATGCTCTCATTCTCATCTGGAAAGACCTGCTTTGCACTTGGAAGAGTCAACTCAACTGTCACTGAGATGTGACTGGTTTTACAGTTTTTAGTGTTACTGCAGTGATGCCCTACTAAGAAAAACCTTCATGTACCACTGTAAATTATGTCACAGACTTCCATCAACTTTCTAATAAATAGAAAAATAATAAATGAATAAATAAATTGTTGAAGTAGTAGTAGTAGGTAGTTGCAGTCGACACTAGGTGGAACAAGCTGTAACTTGCACGACTGTTCAAAATAAATGAAAAGAAACCGAGACTTATGCATTTGGGACTTTTTGTTGTGTTTGTGTCTTTTTGCCAAACTAATACTGGAAAAATGACCCCAAAACAGAGGTACGTACGGAACCGTGGCTTCTGTGTAGTATTTACAACCCCACTATATCAGTTCCACACACACTCCGCACTGTTTTCAGCTGCTCCGTCCCTGAAATTAAACTTACCACTAACGTCTGAAGACAAAATCGTTTCTCTACAGCAGGTGAGCGACCGCGCTGCTCGCATCTGCTAACTCAGGACTCGCAGCATTTTTCCCAGCCTGAAAGTCCGCTTGTGAGGTGTAAACATTTTGTCTGATTTTTAATTAGTGGCCTGCAAGTTTTTCTGCACAGCACTCCAGACTGGATGTCAGACACAGGTGCTACATTGATGTTTTGTTTTTTTTTTTGTTTTTTTTGATTACTACTTTTTTCAACAAGGGAGGAGAATAGTAGTAGAAAAAAGTCGTAATTACATTTTGGTGGTCAGGGTCGAAGGTCAAGGCCATTGAAATATTACAAAGCATGTATTTGAGACTAAATCAAATGCTGATTATGACAACATTTTAGGCAAATGTCGAATAGGTTGAGATTATGACTACATTTAACAGAATTCATTTAAAGTCTTTCTAAACATATTATGAACACACATGGGTGTTGACTGGTTGGCAAAGGACAAGACTGAATAAGTTGCACATTCACAGAGGCGACCTTTCATCTGCTTTTGCTGAAAATTGGTCCAAAATGGAGAAAAATGGTGGCAGATGGTAAACCTAAGCAAGAGCTACTTCACTCAATAACAAAAACTATAGAGTGTTGATAGAGGGACTTTTTTTTAATAGCTCTTATCACAGAAAAGACTCAGGGATAAACTTATGAAGACAAGGGCGTTGATCCAGAAGGGATTTTTGTTATAGAAGCACCAGCAACGTCGACCACAATCATCCAGACTGGATTAAAGCCACTGACCAGCAGGTGATAATAGCGTCACCGCACCTCCGCTAAAGATGTGAGCGGCGCTTACATTTTTCTCTCTCTCTCTCTCTCTTTTATATTTGTCACCGCAGATCTTCGTGGAGTACGTTTCTGCCGCAGACTGTCAGAAAGCCATGCAAGCTCTCACCGGCCGCAAGTTCGCCAACAGAGTGGTGGTCACCAAATACTACGATCCAGACATGTATCACAGACATGAGTTTTGAAAGCGCGGCCGAGTTCAAGCCTCCGCCTCCGTTTGTGAGCTCGCTGTCAGTCTGCTTTGTTACTTCTCTGAATGTCGTGAACGCGTCCTTTGAGTCCAGACCCGGGGAAAAGACTTGTTTTGTTACGCCTCTTCTACTTAACAGTCAGGACTGCAGTGTGTTTCGCCAGTACTGAATATCTAACTCCAAGCTTTAGCCTGATACTCACAGTGAACCAATCTCATTCTGGATTAAAAAAAATATATATTGTAGTTTACAGAACATTTGCGGTAGAATGAATGTGACATGTATCTAAACTAATACTGCCTGACAATGCCAGAATAGCTGTCTATCAAGTATGCACTATTTAAAAAAAAAAGAAAAAAAAGAGGGTCAAATGGTTTCCGTCCTAAGCACAAATATTTTCCTTCTGTTATAGATTTACATTCGAGAGGCCATCATCATGTTAAATGTGTGTTTATGACAAAAGAAATATTGTTTTTATTATCTATTTTTACAAACTCGTAGTTTTTCCTCCATGTATTAATATTCCACAAGAGTGTGTGATGCTGTCAGCTGCACCGCTTGCAAAGACCAAACTTGTTCAGTCAAAAGTTAAAAAGTTACATTTTGTCCTAACAGCCTCAAAAGTTTTGTAAATATGAATTATTCATGTCTGAAGACAGGAAATACACTGTATTAAAATGGTCATGCACACTGGAAATATTTTAAAATGATGAAAATGATGATGATCGTCTTGTTTAAAGAGCCCTTATCAAACAACAGGAATTGTTTCATTCAACAAACAAAATTCCAAGCTTAGTTTTCCAACAAAATCAATCGTCTTCTTGGTCTTGTTTGAAGAAAATCAAGCAGACGTGCACATGTGAAGAAAAGCGACTTTATGTTTTGTAGATAGCATCCTGAATGAATTTTATAAGCTGTGTTCTGTTTATGCTGTTTTGCATCTGTGGACAAAAAAATATAACAAATGAAAGCATTTATTTATTTAAAAGTATCTTCTAACTTCCCCACCTAGAGTGCAGCCAGACAAAACGTGTCAGGCAACGTGAGGAAAATATTGATCTAGTTTGTGCTCAGAGCAAACAATTTTTCAAGGTGAATAAACTGTATTTTAGTGTAAAATGGTGGAAAATATCAAATGATAATTAACCACTATTGTATTTTATACACTTTTGGATTGCCAGCAATTTAGAACATTTTTAGTTCATACAATCCCTGCCACTGCCATTGCCTTGAATAAATGCTTGCATCCACTGTCAGTCTGTCTGGAGTCCTTATTTTCCAAATAAAGACTATGGATCAGTTTTACCTAATGATAACACACAATGAATACAGATATTTATTGTAACAACTGAACTGATTAAACTGTCTCAGTTGTAACAATTATTATAACAGTCCAGCCTTTGTAAAAGTTTTGTCCCAGACAAAGGATAAAAAATTAGAAAACACCAATGTGGCCTTTGCACGTTTTATTATGAAAGGTTTTACCAAAAGGAATACTTTCTTCATAGTGGACAAATATTTCTAACTTTTATTTTTTGAAAGGTGTTTGACAGCTATATATACTTATTCAGATTCCATTTATACATTTCTGAGATCAAATTTAATTTGAAACATACTTGTGAATATCCTTGGGGGGAAGGGTAATTATTGAAGTTAATTTGTAAAAATCTCCATGGCTGTAGGTATCACCGATTGTAAATGTAACAGTGTTGGTAAAATATTACAAGCTGCCAACTCGTAAACGTAGCGGATTCAAAGAAAAATAATGTGTCACACAAACAAACCAAAAAACATGCTGAAGGAAGCTACAGCAAATGGATCAACGCTGCTCAAACCCCAAAATCAAATGCATGAGAAAAAGAGCGTCGCATATTCACAAGCAATTCACACACAACGGAAGTGCTCTCATCCTCTAGGGGGCGCTAAGTGGCGCACCCCTTCAACCGACTACGGTGTGCTACCAATCTACCGTTGACGGTGGGATGCTGCTAAATAGTGAGGGATGTCTCTTTTAATTTACCAGAGCCTCCATTTAATGCCCAAAACACTCATAATACTCGAGAAGGAAAAGTGGCCAATTCCAATATTGTATTTAAAAAAACAGCAGATAACGTAGCAAGCATAAGCAGGTGTTAGGCACAAATCTGTCACCTGTGAGATTTTGTGTTAAATGAAAGCAGACAACATTTTCTTTGGTGACTGATGTGATTATTTTGCCGGTACAGCAGGGCCGCACGTTGTGATGGCAGCCGTTAGACATGCCGACCTGTGTTTTGCTGGTGATGGGCGGGATCCACCCATGTTAATAGTCTCTTTCTTCATAGAAAGCACATCCATGGATCACATACACTGCCAAGCAAGCAGCGGCAGTTCAATCACACTGTCATTCAAGTGCACGCTCTTGCTCACTCTTGATGACATAAATGTTGAAAATGTGCAACAGTGCCGCCGTGATCACAAAATCTGGTCGATCAGCGCCACTTCTTGAACCCGAGATGCCCCCTGTTTGCTGTTAATGCATTTGTTTTTGCTTCCTGCAGCAGGATTTTAATCTGCAACACGTTTCTGTTGTGTATATTTACTTGTTGTTTTTTTGAATCTGCGCTGTTTATGAATTTGTAGCTTGTTCCTCACACTCAAAAGTCTTTTGGGCTGCTGCAGCTAATTAGACTCTTTGATTTTAAAAAGTGGTTTAACAGTTTTATGCATTTAGAGAAAGTCACTGTCCTCTTGTGGTCTTTAGTAGAACTGCACAAGTATTAAATATGCCGCCTATAAAGGTAATGCCATTGATGCCATTGAAGTGAATATGTTGGACTTTTTAGCCAACAGTTGCTTATTTCCACGTTCAGCAATTACAGAGCAACATTTTCATTCACCTGCAGCCGTTTTTCCGCCCACCGCATTAATGTAAATCCAGTTTTCACTCCATTTACCTCTGTTTACATTCTCTGTCAAAACGTGCACACGTTTAGCTGTGGGTTGGATTTAGGGAAATGTGGGATCAACCAACCAACAGTAGAAATGCAGTGAAACAGCTAAACAACGAGCTAAAAATGTCCCATGTCAGTCAATCCCTTCCCAAGACACCCCAATATATTTAACATTATTTCCTACATGATTTTGATGAAAATATAGATATTATAAAAACATTATTATTATTTTCAAATAGCAGTAATAGTCCTGAAGTTTTAGATTTCCCAGTCGCTACTGCTTTCCAGTGGTCACAGCAAGGAACTAAAACATTCCATTAATTTTGTCATTGCCAAATGGTATTAATATGCTGTTTATTAGTATCAGTATGTCCAGGTTGGAATTGCTTAAGACTATTAGCAAAGCGATTTCATAATCTGGAGATCATTTCCTGTCTTAGTTTTGGTGACAAAGCTGATGTGGATGTTCATGTAGTGTTTGAGGTGAGCGTTCACTTCCCTCCAGTGGTCATATGGAAAATCTACTGGTTGAAAATAAACCTAAACTATGTCTATCAACCTTTCTATCGACCCATATTTGATGTCAAATGATGATGTCACTTGACAATGTTTTTTTTTCTTTCTTTCTTTGTTTCTTAGTATTTTCATTAGTTCGTCTAACAATAACTTGGTTTATTATAACTAGGAAGAAACACTCGCATACCCCTGAACCTGAAACAGAAGGCTGTCACCGCCCTGAGCTAAGTTTGTCTCCAATATTGACCAAACGAACAAAAACAAACTTGTCCTCGAAATGCAAACTTATCCAGAGATGTTTGTTTCCAATAATACATATTTGCACAAAATATTAAAATGACTTTTGAATTGCCTGCTGTCTTGTGGACTTACATTTTTAGTTTTCATTATAATACATTATATTTCACTACAATATTAGCTTTACAAATATTGTAACAAATGTCTGATGCAACAGCTCTCTTTCCTATAAAGAGATTTTAAAGTTTTTATTTTCACAGGTGTAATCAGTGCAACGGTGCACTGAAACCATTCAGCCATCTAACAGCGCAAACACTTTTAATACGAAATCATTATTTAACTGTTCGGGCAGTTGAGTACAGCTGGATTTAGATTTTCAGAACCTAAGAGGAGTCCTTGCTGTTCATTTCCTGAGCTGCGTTATTTGTTAGTTTGACCAATGTCGTATATTTTTCGAAATCTAAATTTCCAAGCGACAACTTTTTAGAATTTATCATTTCGCTCATCTCAGCTACAGCTGAATTATGTGGCAACCACAAACTGGAACATCAAGAATAATTATTAATTTGATTTATATGGAATTTTTTTTAACATTATCACAGTGATTCCACTGGTCAGTATTAGTATTGGCTGTACACCTGTTATTCTTCTTTAGCTTTGTCTGTCGAGGAAGGGCAAAGCTGTCAGAAATGCTCATCGGCTGGATGGCAATGCTTTTATTTTGTAGTCCGTCGCCGGAAGCTGTCCGATAGGGCGAAAACGTCAGAGGTCTCGACCGCGACGACGCAAGTCAACGCGAGCCGGATGATTGACGGATGAGCCTCCGGGACGCGGCGCTTCACTCTGTCTACGCGGAGTCCCGGAGAGGAGCGGAGCGGAGCGGCGGAGAGGAGCGGAGGCAGGCGGGCGGGCTGTGTTCGGGTTCGTCCCCGCGGAGGAGCGAGACATGTCGGCAGAAAAGACCTCGAGTACCTGCAGCAAATTCCAAGCCAACATTTTTAATAAAAGCAAATGTCAAAACTGCTTCAAGTCGCGGGAGCTGCATCTGCTGAACGACCGTGACATGGAGCAGGTAGGCGCTTCCAGCTCGTTTTTGAACGCGGGGAGAGTTCCGCTCATCTCGTCTCGTGTATTTGTTGAAAAAGTCACGTCACATCTCGTTAATTAGTTGAGACACCTGGCAACCGGTATTCGAGGGAAGCTAGCATACGTGCGTGTCTTTTAGCGGCTAGTTTTTCTTCACTTAAAGCTAGATAATTCATGCATAGATAATTAATTTTTGTCTTTCGAAACTTTCTGATATGGAAAAAAAACAAACATGTGAATTAATGTCCACTAACGCAAAATGACTCTAGTTCAAGTCCTTTAACCGAAACAGAACAGCTTTTTAATATGGCTTTATGTAGCATTTTTGTATTAAAAGTCATTCGCCTTATACTGTTTAATTAAGTCGAAGTGAAGGCAAGGCAGCTTTACTTGTATAGCAGTTCAATCAGAATTACGATTCAGTAGTTGCAGTTCAAAGTGCTCTTTACAGAGGCAAAGAAATACATGACTTAGAAAATCAAGATTATAAATCGGTAGGAAAAAAAAGAATAACAAAGACATTAAAAGGCCGTTTAAACAAGAGGCAAAATAAGGCAAGTAAGCGGTTAACACTCAAAAAGAACTTGTGTTAAGCATTTATCAGAAAGCCACAATTAATAATAATGTTTTGATCACTGATTTTAAATGAGCTGAGTCTTGGTGGACAAGTCGGGTGCATAAAAAGTAAAAGCAGCTTCATCTTTGTTGATTCTGATCCTGAATTCAAAGTGAATGTGTCCCAGCGGACATGAGAGGCCTGGATGCTTTTCGGTATCCAAGTACATTGCAAATGTATCGAGGAAGCCTATTTTCAAGTCTTTCTGCAATCTAAGGGAGGCAAATTCAAGTTTTATTCAAAGCCCATAACATGTTTTAGTGTCAAATGCTGTTTGGAACATTTAGTAGTTGCCTATTAAATGTAGTAGGAAAAAATGTAGTTGAGTGCAATTAAAAAAATTGCAGTAACAAGGAAAAACTCAGGTTTTAAAGCTGTATTCAAGTCTAGCACGTGAGTCATAGCACTTTGCGTGGATTTTAGGAAACGGCTGAATATTCAGCTTTTTCCCCATTTTGCTAATTATTTTATTGAGTGATTAAGTAATCTTGAATTCCACAAAATGTTAAATCGTAAAATTAACCTCCAAAGTGATGCCTTAAAGCTGACGAAAAGATTTGAAGATTGCATTTACAGTCGCTTATATGAAACAGAAAAAGATGCTTCTTCTTTTTCTTTCACTGGATATATGATAAGCACTTAAAAAATAAATTATTCAGACATTAATTGTGTGGTAGCCGACCGACTGATTTAATTAACCAAATGCTACAACACGGAAAATACAGTTGCGCTGCCCCGGTGGTTAATCCCTCCTGACAACATTGTTCCTGCAGGTCTGTCATGTTGAGATGATGTAAGGAGACCATCATGAGGGCTTCCTACATAACTCACATTGTTCAAATATGTTATTACTCTCTGTTCTGCTGCCTGCTGCCTGCTTTCGGCGTGCCCTGTAATTTTGTTGGTGTTGCTCAACCAGCAAACACCGCGCTCGTACGCATCAGTCTGACTGACAACTTCAGTTGTTTTCACTGCACATGGCGATCATCTGTGCATTGTTTCTAAGATGATGCGATGCTATGCCAAATGCATATCTGTCCAGTTTCTTACCCATCTCACTTTTTTTTCAAATAACTGAGGGAAAACAGGCTTGGAGCTGCAACAATTACGATATCCGTTAGACAAGAAAAGTAGTCCAAGGTGATGTCTTCCACTATCTTGTTTTGTTCCACTAGCAGTTCACTTTTATTAAACATTTAATGTGGAGTCAATAAGAAGAAGTGTCAACAGAAGAGATCAGAATATTCATGTAGATTTAAAAAATAACAAGAATCGGATTTTGACTCTGGCATACATACAGATCTGATTTAAATTTTGCCACAAGTGAATTCTCGAGCTGTGGAATCCAGCTTGAATGAGTGAAATTTATGTACCAAAATGATGCTGAATATGAAATACAGTATCCTGTTTGCTCCCTTGACTGGCAGGCGAAGCCCATCTATGGAGGCTGGCTCTGTTTGGCTCCCGAGGGGACTGATTTTGATAACCCAATGCAGAGATCAAGAGTAAGAAAGGAGATCTGTGACATTACTTTTTCCCCAAAAGAAATGGTGCTGTAGTGACTTTGTCTCCCATCTCTCAATGGCAGAAGTGGCAGCGGCGCTTCTTTATCCTGTACGAACACGGCAGCCTCAGCTTTGCTCTGGATGAACTGGTAATGACACAAACAAACATAAACATTCAAACGCTGAGAAGAGGCAGACACTTGCATGAGGTAGCAGCGTCGGCCGTGCCCTCTACGTGCGTGTGCATTTACAAGTATGTTTGTGTTCATCAGACATCTTTACACCAGATGTCGTGTGCAGAACCACAGCAGATGATTTGGGCTTAGCCTGTCCTTTAATGCACACATCCCCCTCTCGCTGTGATCCCTTTAAATCTCGTTCCCTCATCTCTTTCAGTCCATACTTAACACCACAAACTACTTTCATTCAGCCTCCTAGCAGCGTGATGTCAGTTTGCTGTGTCGGCCAACTAGCTATACACACTAGCAGTAACGTAGACGCTCTGCTCGTCCACCAGCCGAGCACGTTGCCACAGGGGACGGTGAACATGAATCTGTGTACGGACATCACAGACGCCGAACCGAGGACGGGCCAGAGAAACGCACTGTGCATCATCACATCAGAGCAGGAAATATTCATCCGTGGTGACAATAAAGAGATCATCAACGGGTTAGTACGAGTGACGTCATTTTGCATGTCAAGGTGAATTATTTGTCAGAATCCAGTGATGAGGTCGCCTGCCTCTCTCGCTGTTCTATGTTTCCTTCAAAGGTGGAGTGAGCAACTTGCAGTCTACCCGCGGACTAACAAGCAGAATCAGAAGAAGAAACGCAAAGTGGAGCCAGTGGCCACCCAGGTAGCGAAACAAATGTCCCCACAGTCAGTTAATGCGAATGATAACACACAACCGTGTCTGTTGTTGCTGTGGTGAAAGGGTGAAGATGTCAGTCACGCCGTCCAAAACAAGGTTACTCAACAACTACTGTTATCATTGCTCTGAAATTCAGCATGAGGTTGAATCGCCATGTTCTTCTGTGACGTCCTTATCGTTTGTCGTAGGTCCACATACATACAGGAAAGTAAAAATAATGTGGACAGATTCCGAACTTAATGGATTTTACGAAATCAGCAGATTTATGTTCCCAAATGTTTTTATTTCTTTAGTTTCCCCGTCGGGACAAAGCTTGTAGCCCCACCATCAGTGTGGCTGTTTTCACTGAAAGAGTAAGTCGATTAAGCACCTAGTTGATTGACAGAAAATCCACTGACGAGACGCCATCATCCCGGACTGGTTAAGATGCATTTCACATGACCAAAATAATGTCAGTGGTTCGATTCCAGCCAGCTGTCAAAATAAAGACCAGAAAAAGATAACCATTCAACTATTTAGATTATTTATTAATGTTAAAGTCATCATCAAGTCAGGATCAGGATTGGGAAATTATTATAGAACACTATTTTCAGTGTTGATGGTGTCATTTTTCTTAGCAATCAGCATTTAATTTTAAACATTTACAATAGACTAATAAAGCATTATTTAGTGTCATTTTAAGTTATTCCTTGTCAGTTGTTATCAAGCAAAAATGAGTATTGTTGGTTTCAGCGGCTCAAATGTGTTATCAGTGTCAGTCAAATATCTGTATAAAGTAGTATTTTATATGACTGAATAGGTTAATGGAAAAAAGCAATTTAAATGCATGAACTTTGAGGGTTTTTAAAAAAAAAAAAACCCACACATTTTAGAATGGCTTCCTAGCTCCATGCTTGACTCCTCCACTGAGTTTAGTGAAACTCAGCCTTGTAGTTTTTGTGTAATTCTGCTGACAGACAATCAAATAAACAAGCCACCAAACAGACATGAGTGAAAACAACCTTGGTGGATGTAGTTTAAAAAAAAAGAGAGAAATTTTCTAAATCGTTCATTCTAGCAGCATTTGCTTGTTTGCGTATCTCTCTAGCACTTCCTCTGTGTTAAACAGTACTTCTAAGGACTGGCAGCAGACCAGAGATTATACTTTCCAACTAAATTATCTTTTTGTTGTTCTCACATAACATTAGGAACCCAGTCCAGCAAAGATGGCTGCAACTGAACCAAGTTTTTCATCTGTGGAGAGTGTTGCAGAATCCAGCTGTGGACCCTGGCAGGAAGACCAGCAGGGCAGGGGACTGGAAAAAAAACCCATCTGGACTGTCATGGATCCCCCGGGCCTCCAGCAGACCCCTGCAGGTGCAGCAGAGGCCAAACACCCGCCCACTCCCCCCCGCCACCCACCTACACACACACACACACACACACACACACACACACACACACACACACACACACACACAAACATGCACACACGCTCACGCACACACACACACGCATACAGACACACAAACACACACAAAAACGCACGCAGAAACACAC
>CAAKHG010030766.1:6487-17270 GCA_901007715.1 Dactylopterus volitans | reverse complement strand
AAAAAAAAGAAAATATGAAAGGTCAGGAAATAGTGAAGGGATGAAGAGGGAGGAGAGGAAAAGGAGGAGCAGCAGGATGAAGGAATAGAGGGGAGAGCAAGTGGGGGGGGGGGGGTTGACAGAGACAAATCTGTGGAAGAAATGATGCGTGTGTGTGTGCGTGTGCGTGTGTGTGTGTGTGTGATGCTGCACTGCGCCGTCCTCACCTCAACAAAAAAAATCATGTTTTTCCTCCTTCACCCTCCCACCCCCCGTTTTTTTTCTTTTTTCTTTTGTTGTCACTACTTCATTGCCAAGAGAGTAGCTTGTTTCCATGGAAACGGACGGAGCCAGATAAGCTTAACTGCTTGGTCTGCAGCATCTGTCCCGGCATGTGTGTGTGTGTATGTGTCTCCGTCTGTGTGTGATTGGTATTTCCTCTAAAAAGGTGGCGGCGTGATGACTTATGGGCGTGTCTTTCACTGGGAAGACAACAAAGCGAGATGATGTTCAGGAGCATATTTATTGGCATCATGACGCAGCTTCATCTCATCAGCCGTATCCCGGCTGCGTCCCCCCGCCCCTCCCCGCCCGCGAGCCTCTCTCGCAGACGCCTCCGTCCCTCCTCCCCTCGAGCGGAGTGGGGAGACGGAGAGGGGGGCGGGGCAAACAGCTGCATCACAGCTGTAGCGCCGCGCACCCGTGTCGCCGGGGTGATTAAAATCTCGTAGGGAGGATCAGCCTCGCCGACGGCAACGGCACCTGGAGCAGGACCGCAGCTGTGTAATGTGATATACATACTCGGTGTGTGTGATGTGCTGTATGCACGTGTGTGTGTGTGTGTGCGTAACTTTAATTTATTCAACAGCCACAAAAACTGTCACTTTTTGTGTTTTATTATGTGAAAAATCGATAAAGGGGCAAAAAGGGGCATCTTTTTCTGGAAGTCTAGTTTAAATTTTGAAAAAAAACAAAAAACCCAGCACTGAACGAAGCAGTGTTGGCCGGCCTGCATCACTTAGCGCCCTCTAGAGGAGTTTGTGCGTTTTTTGGGGGGGGTTTTCGCAGCGTTTCTGCGCTTGGAGCACGTTCCTGCTGCTGCGTGTGTTTTTGTGGGGGGTTTTTTTCATATGTGTCTTTTTGAAACTGCGCCGTTTATGAACTAGCAGCTCTAACTGTTGGAAGCAATGAAATGTTAAACGCGAGAAGACACATGCGATTTAGCTCGGATGCCTTTATCACAGCCGCGTAGAAAGATAACTAGGCGTCAGTGTCCTGAACTGTATTTTGAAACGAGGTGAGGTTGGCTCGCTGTCGGTGTGGTGTCACGTCTCGCTAAACGCGCCGTTCTCTGTTGCAGAACTCCCAGAAGAAGCGAGGAGCTCGACCCAACAACAAACCTGACAAGAAGCTCGGTCCACAGGTAGCACGCACGCACACACACACACACACACACACACATAAACACACACACGGATATGTGTCATGCCAGATGGTGTGATAAGTCCACAAGGGAAATGAACCTTTAAGACACTCAGACCTGGAGAAGGTCATCGAACACACACAGACACACACACACACACGCACACACACACGCATAAAGTTTATGATGGCGGGAAGATAAAGGATGGAGAAATAAGAGTAGAAATATGAAAGTTAAGAATAAGGAAGAGTATGAAAGCAGGAACAGATGAGAGAGAGGAAGGCAGAAAGGTAGAAATACAAGGTTTTTTATGTGATGAATAAACCACAAGATGCTTTTTTTTGTGGTTTATTGTTGTTTATGTGTGTTATCGTCTCTGTTGCCCATAGATATTTATGATGTATTAACCAGGTAAACACTTTATTCACAAGTCTGCTTTATTCTGTATTAAAGGTTTGTTCGCCCTTCCAAGAATCAGCTCGACGCATGATCCCCCTTAAAACCGCAGCTTGCTGATTTTTATCATTTTTGTCCAGAGGGAGGTGTAAAAAAAAATAAATAAATACCATCACAGAATCATCAGAGGTGCTGAGAGGTGCACTTTCTGACCTTTGTGCAGATCCAGTTTTCATGCTCAGATAAAATGAGGGAAATCTGTAACGACCGCGTATCAAAGGCGTATTTTGGGAAAGCGAAAAGTGTTGAACTCGTCCTTCAAAGTGACACGCCGTCACTTTGCAGAAATCGTGAGAGCTGCGCACAAGCGATGGGACAAAGAGGGAAGCCAGGATGTATTTCCAGCAGAAAACTGCAAGCACGAAAGATTTCTGAGGTCTATGAGTAATAATCAGTAAGCACGCAGAAATGTAAGTAAAAAAAAAAAAATTTTAATCTTTGACTCTAGCTATTTTCGCGATATTGTGACGAGAGCCAGAGTCAGGGTTTGATCGGAGGAATCAATCAGCTGAATCACAGTCAGCGCCCATAGAAGCAAAGTAGTAATCATAATATAATATAATCTGCTTCAGTGCTTCTGTCCTGTATGTGAGGCAGGCGGATAAAAACAAACGTGAGATTCAGACAGTTGGGCATCTGCAGAAACATCTGTGTTGTGTTGTGTGTTGTGTTGTGTGCTGTGTTGTGTCGTGTGTTTTGTGTGCTGTGTTGTGTTGTGTGTTGTGTGCTGTGTGCTGTGCTGCCCCGCATGTCTCTGTCGCCCGTGACCTATTTCCTGTGGGAATCACACTCTTATCTGCCCAAACAAGCCGAGTGCCGTTTGAACAGATGGATCCGCAGCTCTTCTGTCCCCTCTCTCTTTTTTTTTATTTCCTTTTTTTTTTTTCACCTCATCCCTTCCTCTTTTCTGCCCCGCCATCTTGTCCCGCAAGGTTTTTTTGTGCTTCATGTAATCCCCTCATCTCGGGGCTTTGTTTGCATTCGCATTAAGGATCAGGCTCCGTCGCTCGAAATCTTAAGCACCTCAACCTCCTCTGCCTCTTCCCTCTCAAAGGCCTTCAAAAAGCGAACCGTTCCCTCTTCCCCCTCCTCAGCTTCACTTTCCGGAGGCCTTTTTTTTTGCAGTTTTGCAAGTCACAATGAAAAAGCTAAAACCACGTTAAATCAGGGTTTGTTTATTGTCATCCAACAACAATCTTAAAGTTTTCCGGGCAACAAAGCGCACAGATGCAGATCCGAAAAACCCGCACGAGTAAATGTCAGCGCAGAAGGTGTTCCGCGGGGAAGGTAGTTCTCCGGCTTTTAACGCGAGCCGCCCGCTCTCCAAGCCAAACTGCCATAAATGGCTGTGAAATCACTGGCCCTCGCCTCCCTTAATGTGGCTGGAAAAGCTCCACAGGCCGTAAAACAAATACAGGCCCGGAGCTGCTGAGGAGGGCGGTGGAGGGGGGGTCTGCACGCGGGGGTCGCCTCAGGTCAGCGGCGGTCGCGGACGACTCTGGGCTGCGAAGGCGACGGTGTACTCTGATTGTTGCAGACATTGCACAACCTATAAATAATACACGGGCCCTTTTTTTTTTTCTTTCCTTTTCTTTTTCGTTCTGATTGAAATCGTTGTGAATGAAGGTTTGGGGTCGACCGCTCGCGCGTGATCTGATCCAGTCTGGGCGGGTGTTTGCGTGACTGAAGGCTTCAGTGGGAAAGTTTGTGTGACATCCCCAGTCGGGATGTTTTTGTCGCCTGCTCAGCTTAGCTGTTGCAGGTTTTTTGTGTTGTTGGTTTTTTTTTTTTTTAATCAAAGAAACAACGAGCTCCTGCTGGAGGCAAGTAGGAGGAGGAGGAGGAGGAGGGTAGCAGCAGAAGGCCTGTTTGATGATGCTTTCCACTGTGCTGCAGATTCCTCCTCACAAAACTCCAGAATGTGTAGATGAAGGTGCTGGCAGCAAAGACTGCTGGGAGAGAGTCTCGCTGATGGAATTTCCCGACCCAGAATGGAAGCAAAACTTTGGGATGAGGTGTTCCGATCATTCCCGAGCGTTCTGCAGGCTGGTGGATTCCCGGTTGTTGGCCGGTTCTGCTTGGATGCTGCCGCGTTTGTAAAGGATTGGGTGCGGGGTTGGGGGGGGCGGGGAGTAGCTCAGCTTGCATTTACACCTAAACCATATATAGCAGAGAGCGTTCTGATTGGTCGTTTACATGGCGGAATTCTCACTTTAGCACTAAAATATGTGACTTTGTGACTTAGCGTTTAACAAAGGAAAAAGATGGATGTTCAACATTTTGGGGACCGTCGCCTTCGTGCAGCTTTTAGCTTTCTTGAGCCTCGCTCGAAGACTGAAAAACAGCCGCCGTCCGCTCAAAAGTAGCAACCTTCATCCGCCAGCACCTCCAAAGAGTAGTTTAAAACAATTGCAAAAAAAAAAAAAAAAAAAACGGTCCAATTTGCTAATGTTGTGTGACAGACTGTTAGTCTTGACTCATCCTGCCAGGCGAGGCGCCGGCGAAAGGTGCATGTTTATGCTAGCGACGCGATTCCACTGCAGGAAAGCAAAAAAGGGGGCGTCTCTCTGGTCAAGTCCTTTCTTTTAAAAGTCGAATAGATAAGAAATAATACGCCCACGCTGGCAACGTTATGCGTCTGTCGTCAGCCCGCGATTCCGGAGCGGCCGCTCAAGGCCGTGTGCTCATTCCAGATCGCGCACGTCGTCTGAGGCAAACCGCTAACGAGCCTGCTTGCATGCAGTTCCCTCTTGCCGCTCGGCTGCTGTTTGCAAAGAGCCTCACGAGGCGCAAACGCAAGCGTGACTGTGAACTCACCATTCGGGATTCGGACGCCGCAAAGCAGCCAGGTGGTGCTCGGTCATTTTTTGCCTAAATTCGGGGAGGTTTCGAATCGAGCGAAAGCCCAGCCCGGCCTAGTTGAGCTGCGGAGTCGTAATGAGCTGTGGCTTCGACGGAAGGCAAACCTGCACAGTTTTAAAGGCGATTAGAAGAGAAAGGCTTTTATCTCTTCTTCTTTGACCTCTGCTGTTGGTCTTGATGGCTCTGAAAGTTGCCGATTGCGGGCTGAACATTTGACCGGTCAGCTTGTTGTGTGTCTGCGCTGCCGCCCGGCATTTATCCACCTCTGCAGTTTGTTTTTTTTTACATTGCGTCTGTCTCCGTCCTTGTCAGGTTCTCTGTCCGTCTCCGTATAAATCCTCTTTCCCTGAACAAACTGTCTGAAACTTCCTGCTCGGCACATTTTTCTCCTCTGGGCTCAAACTTTCAAATTTGAGGCTTTGGATTTACTTGAAAGGGGGGGGGGGGTCGTGTGTGTCTGTCAGCATCCGTGTGTTTAATTAAGCTCCTTCTCCATTCAGAATTCTGGAAAGTCACGCGCACACAGTGTTTAATCTGCCGCTTCTTTCATTTACTGACCAGAACAGTTGAGCAACTCATCTCATCATCGTTGGTTAGACAAATAATGGCTGCATGGTCCCAGCGCTGAGGGGAATCCTGATTTGACTGCCTTAAATTTTGACTGTGTTTGGTCCAGAGGAGGGTTGTTTACTATTTAAAAGAAGGTGCTATACAGTGAAGAAAATACGCTCACCAGCGGATTCATTAGGCTCACCAGTCGCCGATCACATGGCAGCTACTCAGTGCATTTAGGCACATAGACATGGTCAAGGCGATGTGTTGAAGTGGAGAAGAATGGGGAAGAAAGGTGGTTTAAGTGTCTTTGAAGGTGTCATGGTTGCTGGTCCGAGTGTCCCAGCAGCTGCTGGTCTACTGGGGTTCTCACACACAACCATCTCTAGGGTTTACAGAGGATGGTCCCACAACGAGAAGATATCCAGTGATGCTCAGTTCTCTGGGAGAAGATGGCTTGTTGATGCCAGAGGTCAGAGGTCAGAGGAGAATGGCCAGCCTGGTTCCAGCTGATAGAAAGTTACTCATGAACCATCGTGACAACTGAGGTCTGCGGGAGAGCGTCTCTGAACCCACAACACCTCCAACCTCGAAGCTAATGGGCTGCAGCAGCAGCAGAAGACCACACTGGCTGCCACTAAGCTTGCTGTGATTTCTGCTGTGACATCAAGATGGTCAGGGCATAATTTGGTGTAAACAACCTGAAAGCACGGATCCAACTTGCCTGGTATCAACGATTCGGGCTGGTGGTGGTGGTGTAATGGTGGTGGGAGGGTATTTTCTAATTAGTACCAACTGAGCATCAGTTGAACACCACAGCCTGCCCGGGTCTTGTTGCTGACCATGCCCAACCCTTTATGAGCACAGTGGACCGTCTCCTGATGGCTACTTCCAGCAGGAACACGCACCATGTCGCAAGGCTCAAATCCCAAACTGGTTTCTTGAGCACGATGAAGAGTTCGCTGGACTCAAACGGCCTCGCAGGGTCACCAGATCTCGATCCAGCTGCACCACATCATGGTGGTGCAGCTGAAGAATCTGCAGATAATCAGTATGTCAATATGGACCAAAATCTCTGTTACCAGCACCTTACTGGGTCTAAGCCACCAAGAATTAAGGCATTTCTGAAGGCGAAAAGTGGGTCCAAGCCACTACTATCAAGGTGGAGCCTAGAAAGTGGCCAGTTAGTGTATATAAAGTCTTTGCGACATCGTGAATCACTTATCACAAGTGGTTTGAACTTATTGCCGGCAACTGCAGGGCGCCGCCGGCAGCAGTCTGAAATGGCAACTGCGGGATAGCATGTCGTCAGCGTGCGCGTGTCAGCCTCCCTCCCTCACGAGGGGGTTTTATATCAAACGCCGCATCCCCCGGCTCTCTCCTCTGTCACTGCAGGAGGACAGTTCAGACCTGAAATGTCAGCTCCACTTTGCCAAAGAGGAGTCGGCGCTGATGTGCAAGAAGCTGACCAAGCTGGTGAAGGACAGCGAGGCCATGAAGGAGGAGCTGGCGAAGTACAGGTCCCTGTATGGAGACCTGGACGCCTCCATCACCGTGGAAGAGGTACTGTATGTTTCCGTACGTCTGTAGGATGACAGGAGAGTAGGACATTCACACTTGAGCCTTTTAACTGCAAATTCGGGGTACATGAACCGGGTGGCGGTGACGTTAATTTTTCTGTGTACCGAATCGGAAAAACTCTTCAACTTTCTCATGTTTCAGATCAGGTTTCCTTGAAACCCAAAATACACACCCGGAGTTTCTGAAATTTTCTTGCATTTAGCACTTTTTCATTATGTTATTATTGTTTGCCTGCGGGCAGCAAAACTGGGCCACTGGTTTTATGGTTTATGGAGTTTTCCCAGCATTTGTGCCCATATAAAACCCAAATGATAGCTCTTCCTTCTCTGTGAAAAAGCTGTGTGAGAACAAAGAAATGAAACGTGAAAACTCGTGTGTACATGTGTTGCATGTGTCGACCATAACGATGGAACCACTGCCAGGTGAAGTGAACAAGACTGATTATCTGGTTACCATGGCGCCTGTCAGTGGGAGGGATATATTAGGCAGCAAGTGAGCAAGTGTTTGAGGCAGGAAAAATGGTCAAGCATGAGGACTTGAGAGACTTTGACCAAAGTGTGATGGCCAGACGACTGGGTCAGAACATCTCGAGAGCTGCAGCAGTCGTGGGGTGTTCCCGGTCTGCAGTGGTCACGACCAATCAAAAGGGATCTAAGGAAGAAAAAGCACTGAATGGGAAGAAGGTTACGGGAGGCCAAGGCTCACTGACGCATGTGGGGAGTGAAGGCTGGCCCGTGTGGTCTGATCCAACAGACCAGCTACAGAACACACAGTCATGGCACTTTTGTTGTGTGTGAGGCTGCGTAGCTGCAGACCGGTCAGGGTGCCCATGCTGACCCCTGCCCACCGCTGGAAGCACCAACAATGGTGCAAGCGGTACGTGAATGAAGCTGTAGACCATGAGTAAGGAGGTTGTTTTCCACGGTTCTCCTCCTGCCAGGTGGCTGACTCCCCTCACACCCGCGAGGCCGAGGTGAGAGTCCACTTGAAGCTGGTGGAGGAGGAGGCCAACCTGCTGAGTCGACGCATTGTGGAGCTTGAGGTGGAGAACCGGGGGCTCCGAGCAGAGATGGACGACATGAAGGGACCACAAGGTAGCTTTGAAAGCTTCATAATCTTTTTTGATAAATACACTATTTCTTTATTTTTCATGATTTAATTCTCACTCCAGTCGCGACATAAACGTGGCACAGAAATTCTAATCTCGCAATGACCTGGAAGACTTGGTGGGTTAGCTTGTTTTGCACAGTTATAATGACACAAGCCTATTTCTTAACTTCTTGCTTGTTATCGTGGCTTAATCACTCGTGTCTTCCTTTCCCCAGATGGTCCTCAAGACCTTTCTGGTGTTGGCGGTGGCCTGGGGGCGGGACTTGGTCTAGGTGGAGGAGCCATGGTCCTCGGGGGAGGGGCTTCGTCTGAAAACATCATGGAGCTCCAGAGGCACCTCCAGTTTGTGGAGGAGGAGGCGGAGCTGCTGAGGAGGTCCCTGATCGAGATGGAGGAGCAGAACAAACTCCTCATGAATGAAATCAACCGCTACAAATCGGAGCTGCCGCCGCCGGCGCCGCCGCTGTCGACCGCCTCCCTGACGTCGCTGGCGGACGGGCTGCTCAACGACGGCGCCGTGCACGCCATCCAGGAGGGGGCGGTGCTCATCAGCACAGACGCCCCGCCCCAGGAGGAAGAGCTCAGAGTGGCGAGGCTCCAGATCGGGGAACTGAGCGGGAAGGTGAAGAAACTGCAGTACGAGAACCGCGTGCTCCTGTCCAACCTGCAGCGCTGCGACCTGGCCTCCTACCACGCTCCGCCCTCCTCCTCCTCGCCCTTACGGCTGACCCTGGAGACGGACGCAGAGGCTGGAGACTCCGCTGAGTGCCTCCCCAGCAGGTGAGAGTCAATGCTCCTAAGCTGTCGTCCTCCTCTACTGGTAGAATTCAGCGTTCTATAGCCTCAGCTTCAGGTATCTCAGTCATCCACAACCTGCTTACTGATGCATTTGTGTTCCCTGAAGAACACACGAGGACATCCCTCCAACCTCTCTGCTCTTGTGTCTTTTCGATTACCCCCCGTTAGATACCCACAAGCTTGATATCAAATTAAATCGGCACAGACGTTTGGGGTCTAGACTTGGTGGTTATTACATTCATGCTGAAAAACTTAAAATTGGAACACGTCTTATGTTAAAGTACCTAAAGGAAGGTCATTAGGTCATTCATCAACCAGAGCTAATGATGATGAATGAGAACATGGACAGATATATTTCTGAGAATTCTGGTTTGAATGCCCTGAAAACGGTGCCGGCATGAACCGATGAAGCCCACCTGGACAAGGGCCGGAACATCTTCCGGGCGCTTAACTAAACCTATTTGACCTGATTCATTTTGCTTGAGATACCTCTGACCTGGATGAGTGAGAATCTACGCCGTGGAACGTCAGACGTGTCCTACGGCAGAAGGAGAAAAGAAAATACCCGTTTGGTTGACTCACTCGCTTCCACCTCACTGTCCCTCCATCAGTCCGCCGCACCGCAAGGAGCCGGTAGGGGGCGAGAACGACGCCCTGGACATCAAAGAACAGAAGAAGAAGGCGGAGGACAACGCCGACACGGCAACCTCGCTGCCCGGGTGCCTGGGGCAGAAGGACCACGATGCCTTGCTGGCCATGAGGGACCAGGCGCGCTTGGTTTCCACGGCGATACAGCTCCTGACCTCCCCCGAGTCCAGCTGCCTCCCCTCCTCCCCGTCCATCTACCACAAGGTCTGCAGCAACGAGGCGGCGGAGCCATGCGACCCGGAGAAACCTCAGCCGCTCAGCCAGGTTCCTCTTCCGTGTGTTGGCCTCTCGCGCTCGCGCTTGCATGTTCAGGTCGCCGCTGTCGGACTTGGTCCCCCGTGCGTTTCTTACATGTTAGATTAGCAGGTTCACTCCGAACAATTTGCCAGGAAACTGTAGTAGCTTCTAATCTCTCATGCGGTGATGACTAATACCAGGAGACCTCCTTACTGTGGTTTGTTGTGATGCGCGGCAGTCCTGAATGAGTCAGTCCACGTGACTTCCTGTTTATAAATGTTGAGTTACTCACATTGAGCTTAAATGACCCTTAAAGGGGCAAGAACTAAAGCGCAGCTACTTCGTTTTGTGAGGTCAGACGGATCTAAGCTGCAGCCTCTGTGTTTTTACCTTCCCCGTCTGCCCCCGGCAGCCTTTGCATCAGTCATGCAACTGGTCCTTTGCTCCCCGCCAGATCTCGGAGCTGTCCGACCTGGCAGACCGGCCCCTGGTGGGGGCCCTGACCAGCAGGCTCCAGGCCCTGCACAGCCAGCTCCAGGCCTTCGTGGAGTGTGTCGACAGCCTGGGTAAATCCTCCGCGGCGGGGAGGGACTCTTGGCCGGAGGGAGCCTCGCCGCCGGCTCCGCCCTGCTCCGCCCTGCTCCCACCCTCCCCCGGAGACGACCAAGAAAGACTGAAGGCCGCAAAGAAGGTAAAAGACAGAAAGCTCACCCCTCCTCCACGGCTCCTCATTCCCTCTGATTTTCTCTCAGCTTTTAGTTTTGTTTGGTTTAGCTGTCTCCAGTTTGCTTTTTTGTTTTGTTTGTTTTTTCAATCCCTCTCTTTGGTCTAATGGCTTAACCGCTAGCTTGGCTGACCTGAACACACACACACACAGACACACGCCCCCAAATCCCATCCGCACATTCCGCCTTATTTTCTCCTCACAGCGAGGAAGGCATCCACACGGCGAGCTCAAATCTGACAAAACCACCGGCGGCGCCCTCGGCGCCACATCAGAACGCGGCCTCTCCTCGAGCAAACCTGGCGCTCAGCAAAACCGCAAGGAGAAAGAATTCAGATTTGAGCTGCCGGCGTGAGCCCCCCCCCCCCCCCCCCCCCCCCCCCCCCCGCTCCCCCCCCGCCCCCCGGTTCCCC